>VXBO01006679.1:432465-573879 GCA_013400135.1 Rhinoptilus africanus
CTCTCCAGCCTGTCCAGGTCTCTCTGGATGGCGGCACAGCCTTCCGGGGTGTCAGCCACCCCTCCCAGCTTTGTGTCGTCAGCAAACTTGCTGAGGATGCACTCTATCCCCTCATCCAGGTTGTTGATGAATATATCGAAGAGGACTGGGCCCAGTACTGACCCCTGGGGAACACCACTCGTCACTGACCTCCAACTAGATTCTGCACCCCTAATCACGACCCTCTGAGCTCTATCTTTCAACCAGTTTTCTATCCACCTCACTGTCCATTCATCTAAACCACCCTTCCTAAGCTTCCCTATGAGGATGCTGTGGGCCCAGCAGAAGAGTTAACATATGAATACCACAAGGCACAGCTCAAGACTGATGGTCGTAGAAGCCGAGGCAGAACCAATGACAACATTATGAAGAACAAAGTATGTGCAGAGCAGCTCTCAGCCATTCCCCTGGGCCAGTGTGCGCTCCTGCCAGCCCTGTGGCCCTGAGCCACAGAAGAGCAGAGATGTTGATAATCTGTACAGACGCCCATCACACTGACTAAATAATAGGGCCCTAAAGGTGTATTTGAAAAGGCGCCTTTGAAAAGACTTTGCCACCTGCTTCTGAATTTTAGAGCTTTTAGAGCACCTAAATCTATTAGGCTCCTACTCCAGCCTGCAATTAAGGAGAAAAAAAAGATCTACTGCAATGCTTAGTGATGACTTCAATGTGTTATTCAGAAAAGCTGACTTTCTAAGGCTGAAATACTTTGCTTTTTCAAAAATCCAAGTTCTTCAATTTGCCACACAAAACCCACCTACAGCTACAAATAATTTCTGGTTATTTGGGTAATTACTGTTTTGAATATGCAAAGTTATAAAATTCTTCCACACCTACCTAGGGAGACAATTAAAAGAAAGCTAACTTGATTAATTTGTTTTCTATTGTCATCTTTTAACAAGCCTTGAACCGATTCATGTCACATACAGACTAGTCCTGGGGTTGCATCAATATTACCCTAAAAATGGATGCAGTCTTGATTACATTTGCCACGTACTTGTTTGTATTACAATATTTATCACAAAAATAGGATTTTTATGTCAACTCAGATCTGCTTAATCTGTGCGTAGCTTATCCATATGTCTGGCTAGCTGAGAGACTTAAGTGGTAACTAATCTAAACAACATATGTACCACTGATTTACTCATCTAATTTTATGTTAATTCAAGTGAAAAATGACCTTAGCAACCATGTCAAATGAAGCAGGTCTGATTAGTATTCTGTGAACACTAGAAATAACCTGTCTTAATTTAAACACTGATCTAACTCGATAGTTCTTCTTAGAGTTTTATACTTACTGACTTCATCCAGAGTAGAAGAAAGGAGCATATGGACCATCAATACACAAAAAGCTGGAAAAGCTTGGTTTTATATGTGTGTGTATATATAGTCCTACTGGGGCATGCAAAAAGCACAAATTAAATTACATTAAGTGATACAATTTTGCAATTTCATCTGTCTTTTTTTATAGTAATGCAGAGGGCTTTGCTGAACATGCAAAAAGAAACCCTAAGTCGATCATAGGAGTGTACTGAGCGAGGAAATGCTCTTGATCAGAGGAATGGCACACACTGAGACCATTTCCTGCTGTAATGTGCGCTGCTAAACACTAATCTATTCCCATGGAGATGAAAACTGAGGATGAAGGGCAAAGCCAATCCTGCCCAGATTTTGACCTATGGCTTTAGGGAGATTAGTCATTTTAAACAGGAAAAGTACCCAAACAATACTACTATTCAGTATCTTTTTTTGGTGTTTATGTGTAAAACCTTTCTTCCACCCCTGAATAAAATGCTTATTCACCACTTTACCCCTGCAGTTTTCCTTCTTTCCCTGCTTCTATTCTCTGTACATACTTCAGTTTCCTGGTCCATGGTCTCATCCAGCCTTGGTATAAATCAGGTTTCTGAGGGTGTTACATCTTGTTTCCTTGGGGTAACATTCTTGTCTTTCAAAATTCAAAGAGCATCTTGCTATGTAAGTGCAGTTCTTGGAGTATACTTAAAATTGTGTTTAATCTGTTTACACCCACAGCATGAGACAGTTAACTCATTACTTAGTTTCCTTATACCTGCCCTACACTACCAACCCTATTGTTTAAGGCCAATGTGGGCACAAAGAGGAGGACTCAAGCGTTTGTTGCATCTTTCAGGTTACACAGATCTATACCCAATTTTTTTTAACACATGGGCAGGCACTCCCTCTTTACTACTTTACATAATCCCCTCCCTCCCCATCCAGTCTGTCTTGATAATAAAATTACTCCAGAAAATGAGCTAAAGAGAAAAGCGGGCCTGTTGCCTTAATAAGGCAGTGGACCTACTTACATTTGATATGATGAACCTCAGTTTACCTGGATGCAGAAATACATGCTGGAGTGCTAGCCTTAAATGCCACCAAAACCCCATCACTGCCAAGGTCCTTTATTAGCAGATGCAGAACCAGCCGAGCCCTTTCCCTGCTTCTTCTGTCCTGTTACCAAGTCTTGAGACCATCTGTCTGTTGGACATATCAGTGCCCTGAGAAGTGTCTTACAGGGAAGATGTTCCACTTAGGGCTTGCTGGGGCTTGTGCCCAAGCTGTAGAGACGTTATTCATCATTCTTATGGCTCATGGAAATGTTTTGGGGAGTTTTTAGCTAGCTGGTGGAAAGTGTCCAAGTCATGGCCTATCTTAATCAGAACCTCAGTTGCCCACAGTCCTACCTCCCAAATTCTTGTAGTCTGCCAAAACTGCAAGCAGCTGCTAAGGAGCAGGGCAGAGAATAAATGCAAAGCCGTTCCAGGCAAAGCCACAACAGATTAGGGTGAGCTATGGAAAACTGTTTATAATGGAAATCCCTCATGTTTTTAACCATCCATTCTTTCAAATGCCTTCTTCATCTTGCTTTAAGCTTTCTGGAAAAAAATAGGATCAGATCTGTGAAATTCAGACAGATTTTGTTGGTTAGCTGGAAGGGAAGGATGAGCCAAAATCAGGCATGAAATTGAAAACTGTTCTCTTGGTGATAAGAAAATAAGCTGTCAGAGGCCTTGGACAGAATACATGAGCTAGCAGCCTTTCCATCTCTAATTTCATTGATTAAAGTGATCATCAGCAATTTTCTTAATTATGCATAATATTTCTGGGTTTCTCTAGTCCTTGCTTTGTCCTCATCAAGTTCTTGCAGATCAATTTAATCTTTCCTCAGTTTGTTGCTAGATTTTAATATATGAGATTAAAGAGATAATTAACTTCATTGCATGTCTGTAGAGCACCAGCCTCCAAGTTTGTCTTCAGACCACATGAAACTAAATGCATTTTGTTTTAATGGTATCTCCAATTTCACCTCCACCAATTATTTCATTCAATAACACAGCATTTGAAAAGACGGATTAATATAAGTTACAACATTGGTAAATGCAGAGTATGAGTGAATTGATCCTGCTATATTTTTCTGACCTCAATAAGTCGAAAGGATTTGACAGGTGTCAAATGTCCTTTTTACAGTCACTGGTCAGAGAAGACAAGGGCTGAACAACAATGGCAATCAAGACCTGAGAAGACAGTGTGGTACAGAGATCTCCAAGCCAGCACTGACCAGAGCCCCTTGACTCATGCCACTGATGGCCACTGATATTCAAAGCTTCCTACAAACTACAAGCCTCAAGCCAATGCTGCACTGCCGCAGTTGCAGGGGTCCCTCCAGACCTCTTCTTCTGTGGTCTGGTCTCCACAAAAATTGCAAGGACAATTAGGATGAAGCACAGGAAGGAAGGGCAACTAAACTCAGCTAAATACTGGGGCAAAGCGTTAAGAATCACAGAATCACAGAATCCTAGGGTTGGAAGGGACCTTAGTAGATCATCTAGTCCAACCCCCCTGCCAGAGCAGGGCCACCTTAGAGCAGGTTGCACAGGAACGCGTCCAGGCGGGTTTTGAATGTCTCCAGAGACGGAGACTCCACCACCTCCCTGGGCAGCCTCTTCCAGTGCTCTGCCACCCTCAAGGGAAAGAAGTTCCTCCTCATGTTTAGGTGGAACTTCCTATGCTCAAGTTTGTGCCCATTACCTCTTGTCCTGTCACTGGGCACTACCGAAAAGAGCCTGGCCCCATCCTCCTGACACCCACCCTTCAAGTATTTATAAGTGTTGGTTAGGTCCCCCCTCAGTTGCCTCTTTTCCAGGCTAAAGAGACCCAATTCCCTTAGTCTNGGTGCACTCTATCCCCTCATCCAGGTCACTGATGAATATATTGAAGAGCACTGGGCCCAGTACTGACCCCTGGGGAACACCACTCGTCACTGTCCTCCAACTAGACTCCACACCCCTAATCACCACCCTCTGAGCTCTGAAGAATCAGTATTTCTTAGAAAACAGATAAAATAAATAACATTCATTTTCATAAATAAATAAAATTAGTTAATTAATGAATAGTGTAGGAAAGTTTGCTATACCCATCTTATAAATATCCATGGGCTTAACAGACTTTTGCACCAAGGCCATCCTTTGTTAGCCTTTGTATTAGTCCAGGTAAAGTGATGGGACTTCTGATCCATCTACTAAATGAAATTTGATTATAGATATATTTTAGAACTTAATGCATTTTAGTCCTCAAAATCACCACAGGTAGTATGTAGCTTGGGTCCCATGTGCCATGCTTCGTTTACCCAGAACAGCTGGTCTGTTATATAGGGATATTTTCTCTAAGGTAGATGCTAGTGATGAGCCACATTCTTTAAACAAGGTATAAATTAAATCACTGAGTGGTCATCTCCCCATGAGATAACATCCATTAACAGCTCTCCACCCACAGTTTAGAAAACTCCAAAACAGCACCTGAAATCAATGCATCTATCCTGGTACAAATATCGTTCTGCCACTTATATTTCCCACAGATTTACCTCTACTTTCATGTGGAATTCCACCTTATTACCTCTTACTTTTCTTAAGACAGTGATAAGTGTCAATGTTGAGATATGAGGATTTTCCATATTCAAATCAAATCAACAGTAAAATCCCTAGGGAATTTCAGGATCATTACCATTTTGCCACCTTTGAGGCTAAACTTCAGTTTGAACTAGGGATTTTTGGAAAATACATATTTAGGAATAAATCTTGAATTATGGCTCACACATAGGATGTAAGTGATTTCAGCGCATGCTAAAATATGGTCAGCATTTGGGTTTGTAATAATCAGACCATTTCATAGTGAATCTTTTTTTCTCACCCTCCATCTTTTTCCAAACAAATAAGTCTTTATATTTGGGATTTGTAACCTCCTCAGCTGTCACAGAAATTTGTTCTTTTATGTAGCTGAGACTTGATCCATTAATTGCTTTGTCAGTTAGGACAGGAGCTGTAAACTGGTATCAACAGCTTATCTGAGTATCTGGAAGACTTCTAAAGACCTGCTGCGTTCACACTGGGCCAAGCCATCAGATACATGGCGTCAGCCTTCTGCCAACCATTTTTCACTCAGCTTTGGTGATTCTTTGGGGGAAGGTTATATTCATGGATGGATACAATGATGCTTTAAGTGGATGTTTCCTAGACTTCTGTTCACTCTTACCTCGCTCTTTAGAAAATAACATGAACTGTTCATCCCAATTTCATCAGCAAATAAACACAACTCTCTCATCTTCCCAAGACTCTGTCAAATGTTGAAAAACAGGTATATGCATGCCTTCAATGGGGAGGCTGAGATGATATTCAACAAACTTTTTATTTCAGTTCACTGACCAGCATTCACTTCAGTTTTGGCCAGCTATTTTTCATCCAAAACTTGCATAATCATGTTCAACCTGCCATTTTCCTGATGTGAAAACATTGGTTTTAGCAAAATGCCTTCCCTATTCTCTTGGAAGATAAGCCTATAGCATGCCATCATTTCCTCCACTCCTAGACCCCAAACAAAGACCATATTTTATCCTGCGACCTCCTGATTGATCCTATGAGATCCTAATTTTTGATCTCAACTTTTGGTTGATATTTTGAGCAATATTATTAAAATATTAAACACTACAGTGAAGAGTGTGACTTCCCTCTGAATACTGCTACTGTACCGGCAGCAGAAAAGAATTACTTGTCCTTAGGCCACCTTAACATACAATGTTAGTAAGCAAATAAGCAGCAGGAAATTTAATACAAAGATTTGAAAGTGTTTCTGGGTAAATGTTTTGCTTTTAAAATGTGACAGATTGCACCAGCTGTCAGGGATTTCCAAATAATTTTCTAAGAAAGGATCTCCTAGCCCCTCTAGTTCTTCACAGACCATTTGGCGTAGTAAAATGTGACACTGTACTGTTCCACCAGCACATTAGGTTCAATTTGCAGGAACAAAGCATAAATCTTCCCAGAAAAATCTACATTTTGAAAGTGTATTTGCAGAGTGGCATCACCCTGTAGAGCAGATGTGAAAATGAGAAAGATTTTTCTTAATGAAGATTCTTCTCCCTCCTCATTTTGCAAGTGTAAGGCCAGTGGGGTTCAGAACACATTAAGGACCTTGAACTTAACAAATGCCTGCCTGCGCTGAAGAGTAAAGGTCCTAAACACTTCAAGACTGGGATCTCAGAAGACAACTTTTGGGGGAATCCCTTATTGACTTAGTACGTCATTATTTTCTGCTTGATCTTCTGTTCTTTGTACTTCTTTTTATTTTTTATTTTTCCTTTCTGTGTTGCCAGTAATGAAGAGAAATATAGCTGATAATAAGGAGAATGGATGCTGGCACTATAATAAAGACAAAACTAGAAATGCTGCAAGAATGGCAGCTATAGCAAGGGCTTTTTAATGTAATTGCCATGCTATAATTGCCTATTCACCTTTTTTTTTTTAAACTGGTCTTAAAAGGCAGTGGAAAATTCCATCTGTTTCATCATAAAGCAGAAATTGGATATGAGAAAATAAATGAAAATGAAAAAGTAGATTGCCACTCTTGAGTTAACCTCTCATAGAAATAAATAGGTGCATTCTCAGGTTCAACAAAGAGGAAGATAATGGGCAAGGGAAAACCATTCTTTTTCATTGTGCTTCTTGGCGTCAAAGCCTAAGTTTCTTGTCAAAGAAGAATAAAGATAGAGACTACCTAAGGAGAAAAATGGCAATCTCCCAGCATACTCAATATGCTTCTAAAATAAGACCCTCCCTACAAGCCACTCTGCACTGGCACATCACTTCACTCACAAATTGCCTGGGAGACGTCAATCATGCAGAAGTCTGACAGTGTTACCTCTCCTATGAAGAAATACTAAGGGAATTGGGTCTCTTTAGCCTGGAAAAGAGGCGGCTGAGGGGGGACCTAATCAACACTTATAAATACTTGAAGGGTGGGTGTCAGGAGGATGGGGCCAGGCTCTTTTTGGTAGTGCCCAGTGACAGGACAAGAGGTAATGGGCACAAACTTGAGTATAGGAAGTTCCACCTAAACACGAGGAGGAACTTCTTTCCCTTGAGGGTGGCAGAGCACTGGAAGAGGCTGCCCAGGGAGGTGGTGGAGTCATTCAAAACCCGCCTGGACGCGTTCCTGTGCAACCTGCTCTAAGGTGGCCCTGCTCTGGCAGGGGGGTTGGACTAGATAATCTCCAGAGGTCCCTTCTAACCCCTACCATTCTGTGATTCTGTGATTCTATGGTGGATGCAAAGTGTACCATTTTCCATGTCCTGGCCCACTGAATCCCAGACAAGGAAAATCCATGGGAAGGGATATTTTTTCCAGTTGTCAGAGAAAAAAAGAACACAGTAACATTATTATCCCTACCCTACTTTATAAGACATACCTGAAATCCATAATCTCTTACATTCAATTGTTTACTTGGACCTGAGACACATCAGTATTTAAACCTCTTTGTGGTTATTCAACACTGAATCAAGCACATTAAACAAAATGGCTGATCAAGTCCAGTTTCAAATGTCAACGTCTTTCTTGAAAGTGTCAGCTCTGGAGTTATAGATACAGTATAAGAGCCCAACATAACACTGCTCAACTCAGTAACTGTGGAAGTCAAAACCTGTATTTTAGTCTCATCACAATCCTTTACTTATTGAGTGGCCTTGGCAACTGATCATCTCCTTTTCTTATGGTGTTCATCCTTGAAGGAAATAGCAAACAGCCAAACTTCAAAGTAAACAAGAAAAAAATAAGCCAAATATTAAATGCTACCACGCTCTACTGAGGTGTTGCTAAACCTCCTTCTCAGTCTGTTCTGATACACATTAAACAGCATTTAGCTTCACTATCTACCACATACTTGCCTAGTAATATTGCATCTTCATTAGTGTTTACAATTATAACTTGTAGAAATATTACTGAGAACAGACCTAATTGCTCATTAGTAGTAACAGAAAAAGGCAGTTTAATTTTCAGGGTTCTATTTATGCTATTTTGGGATTTACTGAGATTTAAATGGATACTTGCATTTAAGCTTAGCACTCCAATTTCTACACACAAACAACCATGCAGTAGAACAGGGAAGCTAGGACACTGCATCAGCTTGTTTGCTAAGGAGCAAAAATTTCCAGGGACTTCAACTGGGAAAAGAACTATAAACGACAGCTGTAAGAGACAGCTAGAGCAGTAACTCCCTGCCTCCCTCATTTCAGCAGCACTGGAGCAACCTGTGTGAGTGCATGCTATAAGACTAAGATTATTAGGAAAAGAGCAGAAATTCAATGCACTCAGTAGTGAAAGAAATTCAGAAGCCGCTCATGAAATGGCTACTTCAGAGTGGCACGTGCTGCTCTTTGCTGAATTTAATGGAGCCACCCTACAAAAAGACAGTCTGGGAAATCTGCCAAGTGAGGCCTGAAGAAGAGTAAACTATTATTATGAAAGAAACTAAGAAAAGGGCTATCATAAAGGAAATCAAATTTTACTTATGGTTAGTTTACAACTCGCATGCTGCTAATAGATATTGCAAATTATCCTACATCGGGAATAATCAAACGCAGTAGGGTTTTTTCCTCAGCTTTTCAGACTAAAGAGTTTATACATTAGGAACACATAATGTCAGATAATTCAGCACTTTTATTTCTTTCATCAGCTATTTTTCTCTTGATGCTCTGCTCCTTGGGCACACGTAGCCTAAAGTGGGCTTTTCCCACAAGGATGGATCACAAGTGAACTGATCAAATCTGCTATGGAAGAGACAATTTTCCACAAAGGAACTGGAGAACCAAGACAAGGAAATCTCTCAAAATCCATCAGTCTCTTCCCATGAACACATGAAAGCATAGTTTAAACAGGTGATGAGCCAGAATTTAAATGAGTAAAAAAACTATGTATGGAGCCTCGTTGGTAGTGGATATTTGAGAAACAGAATCACAGAATCACAGAATTGCGGGTTGGAAGACACCTCTGGAGATCATCTAGTCCAATCCCAACCCCCCCTGCCAAAGCAGGGTCACCTAGGGCAGTGAGATATATGATTAAGAGTGTTTCTGCATCAAAGATGTGCCTGGGAGCGGGCTTAAGAGCAAGTGAAATTACTCTGTCTTTTCTAAACCAAGGAAAAAACAAGATTAGGCAGCTGCCAAACCTGGACTGTATCAGAAGCAAGGTTATTTACATCTGATTAATAAACACTTCAGAGTTCACTGAAGGAGCATTTGTCCACCTTTGGCTGCAGTATATTGTCCTTCATTAATTGTTTTGCATTTATTTTTGGATTTGGTTGAAGAAATTTCTAATTTCCTGTAATTTGGGAAAAAGCCAATCTTGCAAAGGATCATAAGCTTGATGGGAAGGACAGGATGCATTATTTATTTTCATTCTTCCTCCCTGTCACTGTGATCTCAGGTCACATACATAAGCATCTGAGAAAATAATTCGTAGGCTTCCCTGTATCCAAGCCTTCCAACCATTGGGCTGCCAGCCACGCTCTCTCCCAACATTCAGGGTAATTGCTGTCACTTTTACCTCCATATCATCTCACAAATGCCTCTCTGCTTTTGTCACACTATTCTCCATGTTTTCATAACCTTCCTCCTACTTCATTAGCAATTTCATATCTCCTGACCTTCCAGCCAAGATACTGCCTTGACCCTGCTTGACTTCTATTCCCAGTCTGCCCAGGTGGCTCACGCAAATCCACGATCTTTTCCTTGGAAATAAGCAGAATGGCTTCACTCCAGTTGGATCACATGCAAATCTCTTGCTTTTATACCTCCACAGAATTTATGTTAACTCCTGCCATTCCTGTGTCAAGACTCTTAACCTGCTTGTTTCTTTCATACACCCTTCAGACCTTTCTCCCACAAATCCTGGTGTGACCAAGTTGTGCTTGAAATGAGATGCCAGTTCTGTGACCTTCTGCTGTCTGTGTCTCACCAAGAAAATCATTCCTTTGAGCTCTCTCCTTATTCCTTCACCTCCATTCCTGTGCTATTTCGTGTTTATCTCACGTGATATTTAGTAGATAAATTCATTACTGAAAAGAAAGTATGTGCAATAAAAATTAGATCATTGTGTGGAAAAATCAGACTAGTACTTCAGTAAAATTTCTCCAAAAACCCTGTAGAAGTTCCACCAGTCTTTGTTCCACACCTTTGATAATCTCTTCAGCACAAGGGTTGGTTCTTTTAGAGGATTATTATATACCACAAAATCCTCAGCCTCTGTATAAACATAAATTAACATCATTATTAAACATAAATTATAGGTATTAGAGGAAGGAAAAGATGCAGCCTAAGTAATGGTCTGAAAGCAGGGGGTTCCCAATCAATTCAGGTTTTACCTGGATGTAGAACCCTCTATGTGCCCAGATAAGTTATTTCATGTTTCCATGGCGCTCCATAGAAGAACAGCATTGAGTTTCCCTGGGGTCACTGTTCTGCCATCTCTACCATTAGCACTGTAAACTCCTCAGGGCAGAGTTCCTCTCACTACAGATATAAATGATGCCTGCAGCAAAGAAACCCTAAACTCATCTGGGCTTCTAGGTTTTAACATATTATAACCACTTCACTAAGAGTTTATTATTAATACAGCAGTTACTGGTAATGCTGAAAAATGCTTTTCTTTTTTTTTTTCTCTTTCTCACAAAGACACAGGCACACACACACTGTTCACACAGGCTTTCTTTGGCTGCCATCGCCACCACACACTGACCTTTGAAATATGGAAATAAAAGTGCTCAGAAATAAAGCTGGCAGCAACAGCAGCCCCACTGTCGTCATTTAGAAACTGAAACAAGTGGAGCCATAGTTTGCAAGCTGTCTTCATAATTACTTGAAGCAGTTGTCACTCTGGCTCTAGTTTGTTCATTACACCCCAAACAAACAGCTGATATTTGTTACAGCACATAAGCTACTTTGTTGAGGCAGGGTTCTTTATTGTGAGGAACCCTGCAGCTGCGAGTCACATGCAGTTCATAGTATTTCCTGATTTCCTTTGCTTTATTTGCTTCCCTGCATTCCCTTTACAGCAATGTCTTTTTTACTGGAGAGAAGAGGGAGTAAGAAAAAAAAAATACAATAAGGTAAACATTAGCTAACTTAAAGCTTGATAGGCTTAAGGTTTATGACCCAAATCTGGTTCCCATTAAACAAATACTTTTGCTGTGGTAAAGAATGCTTCACAATAAGAAAGTCATGGATGGAATTTGAGGCTGCTGGACTCCAGTGAAACGACTGCCGCTTACAGTTCAGTGCCTGCACTCTGCAGTAGCCTGAAGAGGAAGCGAATGGATGGCATCAGTCTGAGCCAAGTCAGGAAGCTTCTGGGAAGGTCCTTTCTTTGCTCCTGTACATCCTGAAAATTGAGGCTCTGGCAAGTGTTCCGCAATGTTCCATTTAAGAATGGTCAACTGGCTGATAGTTATGGTCTTCTCTGATGAACCACTGGGTGGCTGAATGGGAAAAGATCCCCTTACAGTCTGCAGTTGGCAGGTCTCCATGACTGCTGGTGGAGATGAAGGAAGGAATGGAGAAGGTGTACAGAAAGCAAAGCTGGTTCATCTGGGGTGTCCAAGGGGAAAAAATCCTGTCCAATGAGACTTTTTTAAAGCCTAGTCTGGCAACATGAGTTTGAAAGAATAAAGACAATAAATGAGCTCAGTAGGCCAAAGAAGTTGACACAGACATGTACAAGATTAAACTGTTAAATAAGTTCTAGATGAGTGAACGGAGATTTCAGCCTGATCAGCTTCAAGCAACAATCACTGAAAGAAATAACGTAATTTCTTTTAAACTAAAGACTCACAAGAAAAAAAAAAAACCAAACAACAAAAGCATTTTAAGTGTAGCGTATTTCATTTTGATAGCGTCCCTTATTCCCTTTACCATTACTTGCATGGAATTTTTATATGTGAAAAACCCTGTTTGGCAATCTTCCAGATGATATGAAAGATGTTATTTGTTGTCCTTGTTGGAGGGGAAGAATCAGCTGAGGTGTTCTTACTGTAACTCTTTAAAATGTGCATAAGGCAAACAGTCAAGGTGAGAAAAGACCAGTAAAGGGAGAAAATGTGATTTATTTCTATCCTGTTGAGTTGTAGCTACAAGCTCATTGCTGTGGAAACACAAGCCCAGCACATTGTCTTGTCTGACATCTGCACATCCAGCAAACTTGTACCAGTATTTGAGATAATGCTTTTATCTACACAACAACTGACAAAAGATACACTCCTCGACTGCTAATCAGTCTTCCCGTTAAATATGAGACAATGAGAAAGAAAGAAGGAAGGAAAGTCAGACAGAGTGCAGGTAGATACCAGGCGGTCTCACAAGTATGGATGGTAAGGCCACATATTATTTAAGAACTTCAGGAAATCTAGGGAAGGAGGTAGAGACTCATGGGCTCTTCTCTCAGGAGAGGGGTCAAAAAAGGAAAGGTCAATGGAATTAAAATGTGTAGGAGGCAAAACACATTATGTGAAGTTCACTCTTTTCCATGCTGTCACTTCCAGTCTTCTGCTGAAAATCTCTAAAAATGCAGTATGTAGAAAACGTTACCTTTTTATTATTCATAATCTGGGCCTTTAATTTCTCATTCTCTTTCCTACACAGTGGCATCAATAGCTTGCTCTTGAGAAAGGTAGCCTTGTCTTTCTGCTGCTATTTCTGACTTTTATATTTTGCATGTAAAAGGCCAAGATAGACCTCTGCTATTTTGCTAAGCACAGGAGAAACCAAGGGCCCAGAGAAAAAGGAAACTGATAATCCATGATCAAAGCACAGAGTATTTGCCATGCCAGTCTCAGTTGAGGAATGCCTATAACAGATCCCAACAGGAGGAGCTAGGAGAATTTCCCAGGTCATAGCTCTCAGTTCTGATGTATATTCTGGTCACTTCCTTACTCCATAAGGAGTTGTGTGCCAAGATGTGAAAGTCCATCCTTCCATGCCTGAGCTTTCAGAGGAAGAAAAGGGAAGCATGAGGCAAGAAGGGTAGCTGCAAGGTGTACAGCCGATTCCCAGTCTAAACTATCAGGGACAGGACTGCAGGGACTTTCGTTGTGTGCGCCTGCTATGCAGGCTGGACATAGTCATTGTGACCTTGTCTCTCTGACAGCACGAAGCCAGTCCCACCGTGGGTAATCTGCCAGTACAGTCAAAGACAAATTGCTTTTTTCCTGGTGGCAGTTTGCTGTGATCCTGCCTCAGCTGAAAGAGTTTTTTTCATTTCTATATGTCAAACCATGCCTAGCATTAACCACACTGTAAGGATGCAGAACTAGCAAAAATATCATGGGACAAACCTGCTAACTCTTTTATTTGTTTGCTGATTCCCTACCAAATAGAAGTGAATTGTTTGTGTGAAGTATGAGGTAGAAACACGATGCTTCAGTATATAACCTGTATATAACCAGTACATAAGTTGGGTCATTTATGCAGGGCATGTGCCTCCATCTACATCCACCCTTTCATTGGAGCTTTGGCAAGCTTGGCTTTCCCAGCAGAAACTTTTCATATTATTTTCCCTAGCACCCCTGCCAGTAAGCGCACCCACTGAAAAGATCCTAGAATCATAGAACGTATTGGGTTGGAAAGGATCTTTAAAGGTCATCTAGTCCAGCCCCCCCCAAGCAGTCTCCTAATTTACTTCTCTAAACATGCCCTTCAATAACCAGAAAACTTCTTATGCTGGGAAATTTTAAAAGAAGAGCATGCAGCTGACAAAGATCAGAGGTAAAATGCCAGTCTAAAGGATTGGGAATTGAATTGATGACCAAGTGGAGTCTTCTATAGAAAGCTTAAGATTTATTGATTAAAAAATTCTAAGGCAATACTATCATGATACAGAAATACTGAGCACTGTAAAAGGCTATATATCTCAACAGGGACGTGATCTTTATAGTAAAAACTGTCAAATTCCTTTCCTTTCAATAAGTGTTTCCTTTGTCTCACTTACTAAACAGAAATATCTGACTATACTGAGACCAGCACTATCAAGCCTGTTGCTACTGTTAGGTGGACTTGGGCTAGTCAGGGCCCAAAATGGAAAGTATCTTAATAAAACAATAATGCAACCAGTATGTACTGAACTCTTAATATCTGGTTTATCGTACCACCAAATACATTTTAGGATGACGAGTTTGAAAAGCAGGTATCAAATAAGGGAATTTTTGTTTCTCTCATTTTCTCACTTTCCTTCTGTTTCCTGAATATATTCTATTATTTAAATATTTTACAAGATAGGCAGCATTCTCCCTCAATTTTAACCCTGGTGAATAAGCATTAGGAAAAGTGACAAGACTATCATTCAAAGGAGAGGGTCACACTAGTGGCTTGTTATTTAATTTTCATGACAAAGATTGCATCTGACATTTAATACCCAACATCTTTCAAGAAATATAGTGAAGTGCTCCACAATTTTGACCTTTTCTTGGGTCTTTATTTCTGATTGGCCCATCCATTCCACTCTTTCCTAGGCATTATAGCCCTATCAATCAAGGAAATAGAAATTACGGTCCACTGTGAAATAATACACATTTAAAGGAGGCACCATTAAGGGTTTTAGGCCCCACATCTTCTGCAGCTTAGAATTGTTGCAAATGGATCACTAGAAACTATTTTCCATTTTTGATTCCTCTCCAGCATCTTGCAACAAATTAAGAAAATAATAAAGTCTTCAGGATTGGCAAACGTACTGTGGCCACAGCACCTAACAACATCCCTAGGCAACGGGTTTGCATAAGGAATGGATTTGGCACCACTAACCGAGGACGCTCATTGAGAGGCAGAGATTTTTGCTCATTTCCAGATCAACCTTTGTGCTACAGCAGCTTTGTTTCTGTTGTTGCTACTCTGTTTCTACCCACTCTGAGTATATTCTGGAGGGAGAGCAGGTGAAATTTAAATAACACTTTAGAAAGGTCCACCTGTAAAAAAACATTAATCAGTAACACCTAGTTCTTCGGTGGCAGTTTTCAACTGCAGATCTCAAAGCGTTTCCCAGAAGTGGGAAGGAGTATTTATAGGAATGCCCTGTGTTTGATTCAGAGGTCACTGTGGAGCCAGGAGTGGAATCCAGTGTTCCCCACATTGAGTCCTTCTCCCTAGGAACCAAACTCATTACTGAAAATGCATGGGTCAAGACATGCTTTTGGGCTTGTAGGAAGGTAACAAAACAAAAAAAAGGGTAACGCTATAGAGCACCATCTGCATCTCCTTTATTCACTGTTGCTGTATTTTCTCACAAAAGAAGCAGTGATTTGTATACTGCAATTCACGGCAATGGCAAATAGATCAAGGAGTTTATGGCCACTAGTGACTGACATCAGCTCTGAATTATGTCCTGCAGTGAACAAACTCTTAGCCATATTACTGAAGATATAGTGAAGTACTGTGGAATTTGCCATATAGTTAATGCAACAGCAGACAGTTCACTTTTCAAGCGGCTCAGCAAACAAAATGGATTACGTTCATACAAAGAAGGAAAGTAAAGTAAAGAAGATACAAAATGTCCAAATAAGAATTTTAGGGAAGATATTTTCAAAAATATCCAGACCGCTACAGAGAGAGCCTGACTGAAAAGCTTCAATCTGAAAAAAAGAAACATCATGTTTTTCATTGCTGCTGACACAGGGTCAGTAGCATGTACATGCCATAGATACAATTTTGCAGTGAGGCTTTATTTGCTCTGAAGTGTAATCATATATTACATGCTGGATTCAAACATCTTGTGATGTTTAAGGGAGAAGAGTAAGAACTGGATGCAGTTCTGACAGGGGGAGGATCCAGTGAGTGAAGGGGGAGATATTTCTCCTCAGTACTCCCCATGTCAGCAAGTCTTTGCTGGTCTGGTAACGCAATAGCCATAGGCTCTTCCAGAAAATGCCAATACTGCTTATTGTATTTGTTTTCCTTTTGAGCTAGGGTAAAGGTTCATTAAGAATTATTTTGAATTTTATTAGAAATCTAGTTCTTCAAAACTGAACTGTTTTATGGAAACTTCTTGGTTTGGTTTGAATTTTCATCAGGAAAAACGTTTTAGAGTTCAAGAGTTTCAAGATTTCAACAGACACAATATTAGGCGTAGAGCACTTAGTTGTGATCCTCGGGATGTTAGCTCAAGCTATTAGCCCTGCTTCAAATATAGAGTCTTCAACTTAAGTTATGGAGTACAAACTGATCCTTGATGATGTGTTCTCCTCCCCTTATCCTTCTCCACCAAAAAAATAAACAAACACCAAGAAATCAAATCCAAAATTAATTGTTCACAAAACTTGATTTCAACCCTGTGAGGAATGGAAGGAAAAACCAAATGTGCAAAAAATGTTATGGGATGAGAATTCCAAGCCCCGTTTTGTGGTGGAGGAAATCAAAGCAGGTGAGAAAAGCAGCTTTCCCAGAGCTACAGTGCAAACTCACGACAGAGGGAGGGTTAAAAACCTAGGAGCTTTTACTAATACTGACAGCACAGGGCTCATTTTCCTGGGGAACACATTTACTGTCAGTCAGGCCATCGTTTGCACCAGAGCTTTCCTCACAGAATATTCATACAGATAAACCTCCCATTTCCTCAAGAGGTCCCTCTGACTACTCTGCCCGTGGTGGGAGTCCCTCTGGGAATGGGATGTCAGAGGGACACTGGGGTCCCAGCCCCGAGTATGGCTGCACGTGAGGAGACACAGAGAGGGTTGTATAGGTTGCTGAAGTCCCCTCCAACTCCTCCCACAGCACTTTCTGCTGATATTCTCCTTACTGACATTTCATCAGGCTTCTATTAATTAATTGCTTTGCACTTCCTTATTCCAGAAATGTAGAATCCTGGAAATTTGTCTTACTATCTACCAACTGGAGAACTGCTCATATGTTAGTACTGGATCCTGCTCATATGCCCAATTTGTAGCTGGAGCTAACAGTCTCCAATTTTAATGTTGGATTTGTTGATTTTCTCTGTATCTCTGACTCACACCTTCTTTCTCCCTCTGGCATCTGTGGTTTTTCCTCCCCTTCCAGCTTGGACTTGTGATGGCTTAAACCTGAAGGGATCTTGTCCTGACTGAAAAGCACCCCTTTGAAATCCATATGACCCAGGAAGAAATGAAACATTTCAAAAAGTGTACCCATTGAGAAACACTCTTAGTCTGATCTAGAGTGAATTTTGAATCTGCAAAAATGTACTTGAAAGTCTCATCTTATGGACCAGCTTTATTTTAAGTTGGTGGTGTCAGGAAAACCTCCGTAGGTTATAGACTTTGTTAAAAGCTATGCGTTATTCACATAAACTTTGTATTACCTAAATATATTGGCAAATGTGGGCAGTTTGGGAAGTGCTTGCTTTGTTGCTAGATTCTTTTGCTTCGGCATTAGAAAGAAAAAGATATTTAATCAGTATTCAGTGAGAATTTGAAATGTTATTTGGGAAGGCTCTTTGATTAAGATGGTGTTCTGATATGCACGGTGCTGCTGAATGGCACCTTATTCTCCATTCATTTCAGTGCTACCATATGGCTATTGTTGCTGTCTGATTTTCATGGCCACTAAGGGAACCTTTTTGTGCATGTTCTGTGCACATAACAAATGTTCTCATTGCTTACTCACTCCTCAAGATGAGGGCAAACATCTTCCGAAGTTCCAAAAAAAATCACAGCCTTCAACTCCCAAACCTTTCTGTCTTCTCTCTCTTGCTGCTTTAACTCCAAGGGCTATCTTTTCATTATTGTATTTCTTAATGTTCCCCAGGGTAATAATATCTTGGTCCCTTCCACGTAAAATCAGAAGAGATGTTAAAACTTCTCTTGACCTTTAGAAAGGTTCTACCTTTTTCTTTTTCAATTAAAACTCTGCCCAAGTGATGTTTTAACTTTGTTTTCTGAGGAATATTCGTTTGCTCATTGTTGCTTTTATATTTTCTGTGTTTCTCTGGTTGGGTTGTTTGCTGTAGGTGGTTTTCAGAGCATTATTTTCAGAATGGGTAAACAAAGTAATCAATGCTGTGAGAGACATTCCTGTCATGAAAAGTTTTTTCTTAGAGGAAAATTTTTGTGGCCTTCACTAAAGATGGGAGTTAGTCTAACAGTGAGATGCAAGTTAGTCACAAATTTTGGTTAGAAATTCAGGTAATCTCTATGGGAATTTATTCTGCAAAATAATTTACTCAGCCAAATGTGTTTGTTACCAGCTCTCATCTGTTTCACCCTGTGCGATTTGAACCACAGCTATACCAAGCACAGTTGTCACAGCATTTACCCTGCAGATAACTTCAAGTCCATGATTCAGCCTTTTCCAACCTCACACTCCCTGTATCTTGGGTACCATGGCTCCTGAATAAGTGTCTTGGGCAAGGGAAAGGCTTGGCATTGGGGAGCAACTCCATGTCAACTCAGCCCCAGAGCAGGGACAGTGGGAGCTTTCCCCAAAAAAACCGCACAGGAAGAGCTTCTGAACCTCCTTTGATGACTCCAACAGCCACTACTAACCCAACATGTCCCAAGGGAGGAGGCTGCCTGAGATTTGAGGTGGTGGTCTCTGTAGAGACTTTTTTGTTTTCTTTCTCCTATTTTGGGGGTTGGGTTTTGGTGTTTTTTTTTTTTTTTTTTTTTTTTTTCTTTCTTTTTTTTTTTTTTAAACCACAACATAATTTATGTGAAACGCTCTGTGACTTGATAACACTCAGCCTCCAGGTTCATGCCTGAGAATGCACCTAAGCATAAATTATTACACAATAATTCAAGCCCTGTCTGGCCTTATTGCTTAATAAAATTAACATTGTGATATGAACCAAAATGTCTTGAAGTGAAATTGCACTTTTTCAAGAGTTCAATTGAAAGGAAAAAAAACACCCAACAAAAAACCAAACAGGTTTTTATGAGTGAGGTAAAATATAACTCTCTTTCATCTCAAGACTTTCTTTTTCCTTTTTACAAGCCAGCAACTTAGTTGCTTTTTGTTCTGTATGTAATGTGAGAGGCCTTTTTATACATACTTTGAGTCGTTTCATCATTCAGAAGCAAAGCAAAACCAGAAAGCTGCATGTGTTCCTGGATTTTATCTTTAATGAAAAATACCTTTTCTCCAGTTTGCTGTAATGCCAGCAATAAAATGAATAGTACTGTGCTCTGAAAATAATACCTAGGAGACAGGCACTTCTCTGTCACTCTCTTCTTAAAAAATTCCCAAAATAGAGTGATGCGGGAGTTCCTCAGTGCTTTTCTTGGTGACAAACCGGGGGGTCTCTGCTCCTCTTACTTTAAAATGTGTACACATACACAGCAGCACAGAAGGAAACCCTAAGCATAAGATCACAGTGACAAGAAAGTGTGAGGAAGACTGACCGAAGAAGCAGAGCCATGCAATATCAGTTAGACCGATAGGAAGGCTTGAGAATTAAGAGCGTTAAAGCACTCGTGGCAGGCAGCTTATTTGCTCTTTTATGTCTGTTGGAATGTGGAAAAGCTAACCTTTTACTGGAGAAGTTATCCTGTCTCAGGCTCCAAGTATACAGCCTTCTACAGCTCAAGAAAATGTATTGGCTACACAGAGATAAGCCACAGATCAAACAAACATTTTCCTTATGTATAACTTGCAACTGAAGTTACAGAACTTAATTTCTTTATAATTTGCAGTTATTTTTAGGTCTTCACCTATGCTATGGAAAAGATGCAATGTATTCCTAGGCTAAAACTCTAAATGGATCTTCATAGTTTTAGGTATTTTTATTTCTTGAATGGAATGATCCTTTATCTCCCCCAGATAGACAGTGATTACACTGCTCATACCAATTCTTGTGAGGACAGGAAGATTGTTTAAAACAGTCTGTGTGATGGTTAATACCCTAAGCCCATGAGTGGTGCCATGAAGATTATTTTGCAAATGCACAAAATCTCCTTACAAGAAAAAGTCTGAGCCCGAAAGCAGATATCTATTAAGATAGCCTCAAGGAGCCACAGCATAGTAACTGCTGGGAAACACAGAACAAAAAAGAAATAGAGGTCTAGAAGTGCAACTGAATGAAACAAAACCAGCAAGAGTAGCGTTTTGTCAACCTCCTATACGTGCTGGAATGAAAAAAGTGAATTTGAATCAAAATCAAAGACAGAGAAACTGCTGGGTCTGCTCTCTACATGCCTTTGAACTGGCCTAAGCATGCCTCAGTCTAGGCTGGGAAACATGCATGCACTAGTTCAAGGATTTCACAATTATGAAAACTAAGGAGCTTTTTGTTTGTATATTTTGTTTAGTTAAATGTAGCACCATACACACCTTGTGAAAGGGATTTTTAGCAAGTCTTTATGTACTTTTAAAAGGCAAGTAAACAGACAGAGAGATACTGACTGGTTTATTTCTCCAGCCAGCACACTAAGAAAGCAAAATTACTTTCTTCTAGGCACTACTTTTTAATTGGGTTCTTTCCAGTGTCAACTCTACAAGAAGACCTTCATGTGGGCTTGCAAGAACTCCCTTAAATGGGTCCAGTAGAAGCTCTTGGTTACCATTTGTGGGAAATGCAATGCTACGGAAGTCAACTTCTGTACGTTCTCCTTTCTGCAGTATCAGTATCCACCCTCAGGCCTTGGGACAGAGGAGCAACAGGGCAGTCAATGCAACTGTCCCAGACTGCTAATACAAAGTGGAAGCAAAAGGCACAACTTCCACAGTGAGGAAGAGTCTGCTGTGAATAGCGTGGAAAAAATCAAAAACTTAAGACAGAATGAAGAAAAGAATTAGGTCACTGACTCTGAGCCAGGAAAAAATACACACAAGAGGAAATTATAACAGCAGAACTATTTCATGTTAGCTCATCCAAAGATTTAACGTGCATGGGCAGCAGTATGTTCTGTCTTCTGGAAACCTATTATGGGCAGGAAAGATTGTTAGGAATTTCTATGCCATCTCCACAATGCAATCAGTCCTACCCAACAAATTACATATGTGGCAGTGTACTTATGGTATGAGATATCCTTTAAGCTTGAAAGCCAAATGCTGAACTCACCGTAATGGGAAACAGCACAAAGCCTGCCTGGTAACCCTTTTATACTGCACATTACACACACACATTGCCAGAATATCATCCAGGTTGTAAAAAGCACCCAACCAACATTGTTGTTCTCCTCACTGCACATCTGTATATTTAATTACATGTTAACATCTTTTCACATTCAAACCACTGCCTCAGAGGCTGTAAGGAAGATGTTGTTCCCAAGGCTTCATTTTTTGCAGAAGGTGGATGCAGTATAGGACATGATAAGTAGCAGCTTGTACAAGTCATTCCCTGGTGCATGAAGGGTAATGAATGATTGGGAACAATTTGTACAGAATTACCAAAGGAAAACTGTGTTTGTCCAACCTGATTGCCACCTGTGGTGAAAGACTGTGGATAAGGGGAGAGCACTACAGATCATTTACCTTGATTTCAGTAAGGCTTTTGACATACTCTTCTACAGTGTCCTTATAGCTGAAGAAGTGTAAACTAGACGGATGGACACAAGGTTGGTGGGAAAAACTGATGGAATATTGGTCTTGAAGGGTTTTACTCAATGGTCTGAAGTACAGCTAGTGGCCAGTTATGAGAGTGGTTTTTGAGTCATTACTGGGGTAATATGTCTAACATCTTTATCAGCAATCGAGTGATGTGAGGAAAGGCACCCTTTGCTATTTCACGGATGACACCAAACTGGAGGAAGCAGCTGACACACTGTAGGGCAGGACTGTCATTCCAAGAGACCCAAAATCTAGAGAAATGAGCCAGATGGAAAGTCAGAAAGCTGAATAAAGGAACACAAAGTCCTGCACCCGGGATGGAAAACCTCATGCAGCAACAGAGGCTGGAAACTGTCTGGTTGGATAGCAGCTCTGCAGAAAATATTCTGGAGGGTGGTGGTGGACAAGGTGAACATGAATGAGCAGATTATTATTGCAGCAATGAAGGGTAAACATACATAGCAAGAAGATAACCAGCAAATCAAAGGCAGTGTTTATTTCACTCATGAGTTCCTATCTGGAATATTCTGTACAATTTGGGATGCTTCTATACAAGGCAAATTGGAGACAGTCCTCTGGAGGGCCAATGAGAGGATAACGGGTCTGAAGTATAGAAAAGAAGAGCCTAAAGGAACAGGATTTATTTATCTGGAGAAAAGAGGTCTAAAGGGGATTCCACTGCCTAAAGGTGATCATAGAGAGCAGTTCTCAGAGGTGGACAGTAAAAGGACAAAATGCAGTGAGTGATCATACACTTCAGAAAGGGACATTTCAATAAAAGTAGTGAAGTGCTGGAAAAGGGGACCTGAGAAGCAGTGCAATCTCCTTCATTGAGATCCAAAGAACTCACCTGTACAATGCCCTGAGCAAACTGACCTAACTTAGGAAATTGGCCCTGCCCTGAATGGGGAGATGGGCTAGGTGATTCCCTTCTCACCTAATTTTTTTCTGTGGTTCTATTATTCAAAATACCATGTGCCTAAAGAGCCTAAAGCCCATATCATACAGGAACTCAGCCTCTCTCCCACTCTGGTGTGGGACCCAGTAGATAAACTGCCCACAGCTAATGTCTGGTGATCATGGGAATGTCCATGCTTTTAGAAAAAGCAACACCTATGAAGTGGTTGTAGTACTTCAAAGGCACTTTGAATTCACAACTCTTATCTTGCAGGAAATATTCTAACCCCTGAGCAAAAGAGTTGCTCTGTAATTCACTTGCTGAAGCCTCTGTTGGAACAAGCTAACACACAGGAAAAAAAGTAATAATTGTATGGCCAAGAGAACAAGCAAGTAGGGACTGACTCTATAGTCAATTGAGTAAGGCATTGAAGTAAGTGAAAAAGCGGTGACAATTAGAAAAGGGGAAAATCAGAAGGTGAATATGCTCCCCAGCATATTCACGTGTTTTATGTGTGAGAATGAACTGAATGATCCCGGGAGAACAGAAAAACACCTAGATCTTCTCTTCTAGTTGAGAACATTTTTGCATCCACTCCCCAGTCAATAATAAGGGAAAGAAATAATGAGGGAAAGAAGGTGATAAATTACACTGAAGAGACTGGAGAATTTAATTCTCTCCCTGTTCCAGCCATAGACTGTCAATGTGATACAAGGCCAATCTCTCAAACCAACGTTTCACAGGCAGTGGGCCATAACAGGGGTCCGTTGCTTGAGACCCTCAGATCTAACACAGAGAACACTGGTCCACTTCCAAGGGTAACTGGGGCCAGTGTGAACTATGTTGTGCATATACGAGCTACAGCTATTTAATGTTCCCAGGACCACTCACTGCTCCCAGGACCAACTGCATGGACTGCCTATGTCCGTATTGTTTACCTCGGCTTCCAAAAAAGTATGGGCTTCTCCACAGTGTCTGCTGGGACTAGTTCCTGGCCTGGCTCAACTTCAGTGCTCAGAAATTGTCAAGGAGGATTTCGCAAGAGCCAAAACCATGTCAGGAACGGTTCTAACAATTCGGAACAGGGCTTGAGTGATCAGCAGACCATAAGGCTTATGGCTGCACGTGGAACAATCTTGTTAAGTAAGATACTGAACAAATGGTTGTGACGCAAATGCTGTCCTCCTCACTTAGTAAACACAGCTTTCATGTGCTACCCTTCTAAATTAGCCCTTCAAATCTTCCCCCCTTCCTTTCTTTTCTGAGCTCTTGTGTAAGTATGTGAGATAAGATCTCAGTACACTACTGATCAAAATCAGTAAGATTCCCCCATTAATCCTCCTGCCTGTCTTTTTTATCTGTTGTGGCATTTTAAACTTCTATTCCAAACTCTTTGTGTAAGGGCACATTTCATCTCATATTTTATACCATGAAATCCAGTCAGGACCCAACCCAGGCCAAAACTGCTTTGTAATAAATAATAAAGATTGTAAAGAATGATAAGAATGTTTTTGAATAACTGTGTTTTTAAGACAGGTGTGTTGCGTTAAATTATTCACTTCTTTCATTTACGCTTGGCTTTGTCTCTCAGTTCAGAAAGTCTGAATCAAATATTTTTAATGCTGATTTAAATCAACAAGTAGGAAAATCTTGTACTTCCCTAGTTCAGGGGATCTAGGTCTGAATAGTGATTGAGTTACCTCTAAGATGTCTCTAATTTTTACCCTTTCAGAAACGATTCCTTGAGGCAAAAAGAGAGACCCAGAAACACCAGCTTCTGAGTGTCAGGCTAACAGACCTCAAGCCTTTATACTGCCTCCAGTTTTTCCCAGAACATATTCCTCTTGGAGCTGGCACAGGCCCTCGTACAATGGACTACTTTATGACTGTGTTACATCTCTGTTGCGCTAACCTGCAATGAGTAAGCTGATAGGTCAAATCTATGTTGAATGAAGGGGTGTAATTTCTTTTTGAAAGACATAGTTTGCCTGCAACTGTAGACCCATCAAAACTTAGACACTGAGCATCCTTGCTCCTGCTCCACAATTTCGTGTGCCAGCTCAGAGGCCTGAGGGACCAAGAACGCAGATCTCCAGTACCACGATGGAAGTCCATTCTTCACCCAGCCAGAAATGCCCCATTCTGAAAGAAGAATCTTGCATGTGGATGGCATAATGGAAAAACCTTTTGTCATGAAAAAATGCCAACTTTTTACTGACAGGAATTTTCAAAAAATGTTTTGGGGAAAATAGAAATAAATCTTTACAAAACCTTAATCATCCAGGCTGCCAGCTGCTGGGGAGCCAAAAGTGTTGTAAGGCAAGTAGCTGGAGAGCCATCAATTCAGAGAGATTAGGAATGTGTTAGCCTCAGAAGCTGGGCATACCAGGGAGCCCTTGAGCAGGAGAAGCCAGGCAGCTCGGCAAGCATAGCTGGCAGAAAGCATTGGCTTCTTTATCGTCAACCCTTTTTTTCAGTAGAAAATACCTTTCAGCATATTTTCAACAGAATCTAATTCCCAGAAACTCCAACAGCGACGCTACTAAGTCATCCTAACTCTGACAGATGTGAACATCATTTGTAGGATGGTGCTCAGCTTCTTAAAGGAAGGGGGAGCAGAAGGCTGACAGAACTCCTGTGTCTCTAAGAAAGCAAGGTATCTCCTCTAGGTCCCAAATGCTCTTTACTACTTATATTATAGTGGAGAAATCACTTCTCAGTAGCAGATAATTTTTTCGCAGGGTCTAAAAGGATCATGATAGAACAAGGGATGATCTACCCTGTTCTATTTGGCAGCCCAGGACAGAGTGGTCCCCTCCAGGAATGAAGCCGGCACCTCCTACAAGATCAGAGGTGGGCTCTGATCTGTGAGGTGGGCTCACTGCAGAAGTTTAGGACATCCATAACTCAGGGTAGAGCTGAATGAGCTGGTGCAGAACAGCTCAGTATTTGTAACTATTCGTATTATATCCTGGTGCCAAGTTTGTGAGTTTCTATGTCCTTCTTTCATTGATAGACGCTCCCCCGCTTTACTTGTTGACTGAGAGCTGTTACAAGGTCAAAGCACTCTTTAGGGCAACGGGAAGAGAGTGCCTGATAAGAGTGAAAGCAGGAGGTTATTTTTCCTCAGCCCGAACAGAGGCCAAATGAGTTTTGTTGGAATCCTAGACCCACTTAGTCCAAACTTTGTTGTTATCATAAATTGCCAAGAAGACAGATTACTCATGGCATTGCTTCAGTGGGATAGGGCATAGATTTATCACGTATGACCACAACACAAGTAAGTCCTTCAAGGCTTGACCTCACATTCCTTCCTTCTATTCGACCCTTCATCCTGCTTTCTTCTTTCTCCCTGGCCCATGATTCTCTATAGACATCTTCTTCTACACCAAGAACAGATCTTTATCTCCATCTCACAGTGTCTCTGTTCTTTCTATGGTTGCAATCACTCTGAATTCACGCTATCCCCCATTTTAGGCCAAGGGAAGGCCTGAAGCTCAAAAATCAATAGGGAAGTGCAAGAAAAGTAGCACAGTCCAGACCTAGCCACAGGCAGCTCCTTTTATCTTCCTGAGATGAAATGTCATTTTTGTAACAAGTGCCTTTTCATTTGGAATCCATCTTTTCAATGATGAAATAACACTTCTGAAAGCACCACATCAGAGAGGATGGTTCTTTGGGGATACAGTGATAATAAGCGTAGCAAGTGACAGAGGATAATCTCAGCAAGCATTTAGTAAGGTAGGAAGCACAATACCTATTCAACCTTTGATTAGGTAGAAAACTTCAAACTGGGATTAAGCCAAATCTCTAGCATCCATGACAACTCTAAAAAAGGCAACCAGCTGCTGGGGCATATAAAGCACTACCATCAGAAATTCAGAGACTACAAAAGGCTCTGGATATTTTACTCCTATAAGATTTATCCTGGAAAAAATATTAGTATGAAATTAATTTAAATTATTTTCATTAGAGTTAGTAGCTTCCCATTTCCAAACCCAAATCAAAAAGGTCTCTATTCTTTGAACCAGTAAGATCTCACTCTTGGCCTTTCATCTTTCTGAAGGACCCCACAACACTACTGCCATCCACAGACTTAAATTCTTTGGATTCAAATGGCTTTGCCCCAAAGCACATATAGTCCCATAGCTGTCATTAACATGATGAGTCATAATAAGGACTTAAAATTTTAGAACCCGAAATTCCACTTCTTTCCCCTTTCTTAAATAAATAGGAGGAACGTGGGTAAAAATAAAAGGAATTTTAAAAAGTTTTACTGTAAATGAACAGCTCTGCCTCAGCTACCATCAAGTATTACGTTCCATTGCCAGAGTCATGTAGCACACCTGGGTGACTTATGTTTCCTTTTAATTTTTGCAATTCTTGGAAAATAAAATGCCTCATTATGTTCTGCAATACAGTAACATTTCTGTAAGGTGCCCCAAAGTATCTAATCATCACACTATTTTCATTTTATTTCACTAAAATGAACAGACAGGCACAGAAGTTATTTAGCTTTTGGCTTTTATAGGAACAGTTGGCATTCACAATTTAAAGTATTTCTATTATTTAGGCTAAGATGATTAATAGAAAACAACTGTTGTCTGGCAGATTGCATTTAAAAATGTACTATTGAACACATCCCCAATTACTATGAAACAAGAAATGTGAAAGGAATATATCATTAAATATATTTCAGGCAGGGAAACAGATGCTAAAATTGTAGACAGGTAATTGTGTAAAGTTCAAATAATACTGGCAGAAAATCCACCCATTTTGCTAAATCCATCGCTTTGAAAATAGAAATGCTTTTCTCTTACAGTAGAATAGACCTAAAAGTAAAACAAAAAATGCACTTAGCCTTTCTTGGTGTGCTGTGGAAAAAAGATATGCTTTGAGATCAAGTTTGGAAACCAACAGGAAAACTGTTTAAATGCTGGTTTAACCATCAGAAGGACAATTTAAAGGGAGAAATCTGAAAATGACTGTATCCATTGTTCTTGGATATAGTTTAATTTACTGTGAACACAACCTACACTGAAATAGAACGCAAGCACAATTTAAGCCTTTATTTAAAACCAGGTCTGGACTGACGCAGACCTGTTAGCTGTCCCCACATGGGAAAGGGGGGTCCTGTGAATGGGGAACCGAGCCAGGAGATTGGCAAAGCAGAAGATGCTCAGTGCTGCCTTACATTCTCCCATTGTCTCATGTGTCTTAATTTTATCATTAGCACCTCCCTCATCCCCACCACCTCCTACTCTCAGTACATAAAAGCAAGCGGGAATGTAATGAAGGGGGTGCAGCCCGCTGCTGCCTGTGGGTCTGGGGAAAGGTGGCTCTGGGCTATTGTTTCATGGTGTATTTCAGCCACACCAAGGGATGACCAGCACCGTGGTGGCATGTCTCGGGGCTGTGCTGCATGTCATTATGTAAGAGAGGCCTTCAGCTTCAAATGCACAGCAATTGGCATGAATTTAAATAAGACACAGAAGGGAATTAGCTGCAGAAAATTAATGCCAGGCGAGCCCATTGTAAACACAACATGCCCAAACCCCTCGTCTGCAAAACAATAAAGCTGAAAGTAGATATTCATAATGTTAAATGATGTGCTTGCATGCATGGTTCTTAAGCAATAGAGTAATGTGTTTCCTTCAGAAAGGCTGAGGCATCTCACCATGACTCTCGTTGTCTGCTGTCCCCAGCCCTGGTGCACAGACATGCCTGCACTCACATACACATGCACACTGAGTCGCGCAGTGCAAATGTACGTGTAAAAGCATTCTGTTCCCTTGCAAAATAATGAGAGACATACATGAGCATGCACACGAGCAGCTGTGTGTGCCAGCTACAGAACAGGCATATGAGCGTGAAAATGAAGCACAAGTCTGGATTACCACAAAACCCAAACAAAACTGTAAAGAAATTATATTTAGGATTTCACAATTTATCATTTGATATTCCAGCCCCATAATATCATTCTTTTTTTTATATGTAGTTAGAGACATTTCTAGATACCCCAGATCATATCTTCCCCATAGATATCATATTTTATTGATCTTCTACTCAATCTATGTTTCAATTTATAGTAATAATTTTTTAACAAGAAAAGTAATGTATGCCACCACTAGCATTAGAAGGGTAGTTTGTACAAAATCTAGTTGTGCATGCATTAACCAAAATTTCTAAGTTGAAAGTTTCTGTTGTTGCATTGCAATTAAGGTGAAAAAAATGCACTACCAGGGGTATAAGAGGTGTAACCAGAATCACGAGATATGGATACTAACTGACAAAATATGGTAAGAAAAATGCTTTGCATAAGTTTATAAGAAATTTAATAATTGGAATTTCAAACAAGAAAATGGAAATTCATAATTGGGAATACTTGTGACAAAGGGCAGATGCTGTGATTTAATAACAAAGTATGGAATGTGTGCATGTAGGCTACAAGTCTGAAGATATATCACTCAAGAATATTTGTGGATAAAATTTCCATATACCTCTTAATGTTAAAGCTCAGTACCTCCAATTAGCCAGACAGATTGTGTGTTAAATACAAGCTTAGACAAAATTATGCAGACAAAATCATTTATTTTAATTCACTATATTAAGACATGTGTAAGTACAAAAAAAAATAATGCTGTAGAATTTAAAAATAGTAATTTCATTTCAGGGTTTTTATCATTTTGGCAGAGGACAGAAGGAGTGGGTGAGATGATAGCATTTGATGACAGAATTATTACCCAGGTCTACAGTTAAGCTACGTAAATAATTCATCTCCACACCAGATATGTCTTTCTGAAAATCTACTGCATGTCTTTCCTCTGTGACAAACGTGTTACACAACATTATTTCAATGTTAATTGCAGTGGAGACCAGATAGGGGAGCTCAGAGTGCCTACTGTGCAAGAGAAAATTGTTTGCCCTATTCAAAATCAGTAGTGCTTGACGTGGTAAAGGCTAAATACCATGAAGAACAGTGAATGGCTTTCAGTCTTTAGTGCTGATAAACAAGTTTATTGTTTCTATTGTTTATTTTTAGAATTAAAGCTAACCCATTCCTGTTAAACCTAGATATACGTCAATCAGTTGCTATATGTAAAGGAAGAAACTATGTCAGTTAGACCCACAGGAGAAAAAGACCGAAGTATTTAATCCATTTGGCCCTGAAAAGAAGTTGTTCGTTGGACAGGAAAATTATTGAGCAAGCGTAAGGAGCATATCTGAGTATTGTTCATGATTTTTCCTCTGAGGCAAAGACAAAGAAGAGATTTTGAAATTATTTATTACACTAGAGGTTTATTTGGGATTGCTGAAAGCAAAGTGCTAAGCAAGTGCTGGAGAGACAGGCCTCCTTTCATCTAGGTACGCACGAGTCCTGGAGAGCAGCGCTTTGTGCTGCTGTCACCTGTATAAGGACAATAAACCAGATCTGCAGGCAGCAATGAAAAAGCCACAGCCTTTGGTTTGCCACAGCCCAAGGCTGGAGACCCAAATGTACCATGGCACCCACAGCGAATGAGAGAATGGTGAGATGCCTCAGACTTTCTGAAGGAAACACGTTACTGTATTGCTTAAGACAAAAATTATTTTTATGACTTTGGTCTGTCTGTTGCAGTCCGGTTACAAAACTGAGTGGGCATCAAATTTGTACAGACCTGTAGGTAACTTCGGAAAGACACGGAAACACTTGAGAGGTATAAAACTAAATGAACTCGCCACTTGAAGATCAGGACTGCTCTTTAGCCAAACCAGTCATTTTTAATCGACCCTTGGATACTCCTGTGCTGGTGTCCCTGCCCCAGGTCCCTCATTTCTTGAAGGAGTCCTGGAGTCTTTCTTTGCCCTTTCCCCTCTGCACCTGATTTCTGCTTCAGAACACACAGATGAATACACACACAAAGACATATTCCTTTTCCAAATACCTTACAATGAAATATATTTCTTTCTGGTCATCCCGATAGACCACTAAATACCTTTTTTTTCCCCCTCAAAACTTCCCATCTTTTTTACTGTGTGACACCCTACGCAGCATCATCACATGATCAAAGGCTTTTGCCCACGGCCCATCATTGCCGGGCACACTGGTTTGGGTGCTGGTTTGTCATCCAGGTTGCCATCTCTTTGTACACACGGGCTGCCATGTGAGTTGGTGATCATCCCCTCCTCTGAATTTCTGTCCTCTCTTACTGTGCAAGGCAGAGAAGGCAAATGATACTCAGAGCTGAAACGGAGGATGAAACTTGCAGCAGCTGCACACAACAGAGATCCTAATAGCAAATAGAAATCATAGAAATAACCATCCTCCCATCATTGCTACAGTACAACAATAGGGAGCAATTCAGTTTGGGATACATTAACAGAACGTGAATAGCACTGGTACAGCAGTGTGATCCACACGGTTCCTGCCTCGGCTATGTTGTGGAAATACTGTCATGCTTGTGAGGACCCTGTGAGGTGTGAGCTAATTTTCTTTGCACAAAGGAAAAACTAACTGATCTCCTGAGGTATTTTCTAGAGTTATCCTCCCCACAAAAATATATTAGAGGAGGTAGGTTATTTTTCAGTTTATGCATCAGGCACCACAAAGCTGAAGACAAAACCAACCAGCCTCACTGGGGCCACAACACAAAATCTGGATTTCAGGGAATTTGAAACTTGAAGTTCTAAAACCCCAGGAAATTCTAAATTCTGGGCAAGTCCCTTTTCAGTTCTTAGAGGTGGGGATTTCACAGCAGTGGCAAGAACTTGCCAGTCCTGTTTTTTACGTGTACGGTTCCCTCTGAGGTAGGATGGGTGCTTTTGGACTGTGATTGCATCCATCCATTTCGTATTAAAACTGGGGGATTTTCCTGAATTACCACCAGTATGGTGTGTCTATTCATAGGTGACTCCTGTAAAGTCACTGCTTATTTTTAAATTACGTACTATGTTTAAGATTGTAATTGGAGCCTCATACTCCTGCCATTCTTGTCTTACAGGAATGGTAGGAAGGTCTTTCACTCACCCCCGTACACTAGCTTCTGTGTTTTGAGTCTTATGTTTCCTTACCACTTACATACTTCATTTCAAATTCTACAGGGACCCTTTAATACACAGTTTGCATTCTGTAAAATTACAGGACATTTCTTTTTAACTTTTATTTTCCAGATGGAGAGCATTTTCAATGGGATTGTTTGTAATTTTGTTTTCAGTTTATGCTTATCAAGACATCATGACACATCTGCACTTCATACTTCTCAGCAAGTGTTTTAATGGAAATAAACATGATATCCTACAAGTGTAAGTCCTAGGGAAATGAGACAACAAAGGACAGCTGTGTCCTGGATGAAAAAGTTCTCGGGAGGGAATTCTTTCTGCAGCCTGCCATCTCCCTTAACAGCCTCTGGGCGCTCCTCTCCACTGGACTCCTGGTCTTTGTCTCTCTAATGCCTCAACCCTAACCCTAGGTGCGGAGTAGGACTTACCAAAAGACCTCCAGCTCTGGCCAAGCTTAACCACTGGTCAGTAGAAAATTCTTTTTGTTGCCAAAAGCTTCCCACTAAAGTCCTTTTACAAGCCCACCCCACTCAGATCCCTTGGCTTTGCATCTCTGCTAACCCTACCTGTAAAACTATCCCAAAGAGCAATCATGCTTCTCAGGGGAGAATACCTTTGGTTGTCCAAACCTTCTCTTGGCAGCCCCTTTGCAACACTTCTTAACTGGATTCCTAGGCTTTTTCATTCTCCTAACCCTAAAAGCAGCCAGAGCATTAAATGCAGGGGAAATTAATTCCCGTTGCCCTAATTTTCCATTGATAGCCTCTTGGCAGTCCCTCAGCAGCCCCTCTCCAACTGGATTCCTAGGCTTTTTCATTCTCCTAACCCTAAAAGCAGCCAGAGCATTAAATGCAGGGGAAATTAATTCCCGTTGCCCTAATTTTCCATTGATAGCCTCTTGGCAGTCCCTCAGCAGCCCCTCTCCAACTGGATTCCTAGGCTTTTTCATTCTCCTAACCCTAAAAGCAGCCAGAGCATTAAATGCAGGGGAAATTAATTCCCGTTGCCCTAATTTTCCATTGATAGCCTCTTGGCAGTCCCTCAGCAGCCCCTCTCCAACTGGATTTCTAGGGTCTATCTCCCTCCTAATGATCATCCCCCAATCCTAAATCTAGACATTCACTAAGCCTTAGACCAAGATCCCAAGCCACAAAAACCCATGAATTGTCTTGGCAGCCTAATTGCTATTGTAGTTCTGCAACAGATCTAGGTATTTTCTCTCTCCTAACTTCAGTCCTAACCATAACCCAGGCAAGGGCTAAGCTGAAAGTTCTTCCCTGAGATGGTCTTCACCTGGGCTGCCCTTGGGGTTTATGTTCTAATACACAGTAAACACCTATGGTAGGACTGAGGTTAGGAGAGAGATAAAGCCCGGGCTTCAGTTGTGCTGGCATTGCAGAGAGGCTACCAAGGAAAGGCTCGGACAGCAAAAATAAGTCTCTTCTAAGAAATCTTCTGCCAGGACATCACCTGGAGTCTCGGACTAATGCTCAGCCCACACCTAGGGTTAAGGTAAGAAGAGGGACAAAGCCTAAGGGTCCAGTGGGAGCACAGCTGCAAAGGAGCTGCCTAGGGGAAATTTCGTCAACAAAAGAATTCTCGCATTATTTTTTGTTTGTTTGTTTTGGCACAGCTAGCTTTGTCTGGAGTTAGGTCTCTGGCTACTTCCAGGGAAGAGAGTTAGAAAACAGACAAAACCTTGGGATACATTTGTGATACAATTTCAAAGAGGCTTCCAGGGGAAAGTTTGGGCAACAAAAAGAATTTTCACGTTTTCTTTTTGTCAATGGGAAGGGTGGTCTGTGGTAAAGGCTTCAACCACTTTTAAGGTTGCAGCTAATGCAAGATGTGAGACAAAGCCTAAGCATCCAGTTGGAGCAGGAGGCTACAGAGGGGCTTCCTTATGTAAAGATCAGCCCTTGGCTACAGTTAGAGTTAGGGGAAAGACAAAGACCCAGGTCCTGTTGTGGTGGGGTCACAAAGAGGTTGCCAAGGGGAGAGCTAAGCAACAGAAAGATTTCTCCCCTGAGAGCTTCTCCACTTGGGCCATTGCTCAGGAACTCGTGCTACATCTCAGCCAACAGCGAGGTTTAGCTTTTATATCCTATGTTTAAAAGGGTGAAAATTAAAAAGAAAGATTAAAAAGTGACATAAAGACTCAGCAGATCTTAACACAATGCATCAAATTAATTATCCATCTTCTTTAAGAGAAACTAACTCAAGGACCTAGCAGAAATGCATCTCAGAAAAAAAGATGTAGAACTTTCTGCTAGATTAGTGAGTCAAACTGGCTTACACAGGGTGAAACGAGATGAAGCTGAGGAGCAGGAGGGAGATTTGATGTCACAGCTGTGACAGCATGGAGGAGAGAGAGAGAAGCACAGAAAGAAGGGCAGCATGGAGGAGCAGGACCATTGCTTTACGATGCAGCAAACAATCTCAGCCACTTCATCTGACTACATGTTAGGGTTGACCTGTGCCATTCCAAGAACAGCCTTGCTCTCCCCCAGGCTCCAGGAGCCCCCTTCACATGCCTCTGTCACTTCGGGGCCACCGCAGCCTCCTAACACAGAAAAAGGGGGAGAGTTGTTTTCTACATCTTAGAAAGTGAAACACAGTAGTGCAAGACCAGAGTAAAACCAGCATGTCCCATGGAAAAGGGCAGCATGGTGAGGCCCAGGATTGGGGACAATGGCTATTTTCAGTCAATTCAGCTCCATGAGGCCAGACTCCCGTGGCAGTCTGCCTGCTACCCACACCATTTCTCACTCTGCAATCAGTCAGCTGGAGAGATTGCTAATTGCTGGGTCATTTTAGAGTCCTCTAGCAGAGATGAGCCCTTCTTGGGCCGCACACTGACTTTGTAAGCCTTCACCTGATAAAAGACTCTGGAGCCTCAGCCAGAAGGAGCTGGTTGGAAAGAACATGACCGGAAAATGTGATTTCTATCTCTTGAAAATGTCATGTTTGAGGAAAAAGGATCATATGGGCAAGACACATAAGGCAAAACCAAAATTACGTGACAGGGAAAGAATTCTGAAAAAAACATCTATTTGGGAATTGGACCCCTTTACCTTGCTGAGAGAGGGTTCACTGTCCCCTTTCTCTGTATATAGATATAGGGATATATATAAATACAGGGATCTATCTGTCTGTCATCTCCATTTTCCTGGTCATAAATACAGCTTGTTTTTTCCCTTTGGGAAAAGTCCCACTTTCACCCAGGTGCAGAGGACAGTTTCTGATGAAGAACCGCTGTCACAGGGGCTGGGCATCTGCCCCCTTCGGGGTGGCCATCCCAGACACAACAGCACTGCGCGGTTTCTGGCCATGCTGCTAGTGCTCTGCACCCCCACCTGGCCCCAGTTTTCTTGCTGTGTGGGACAAACTCCATAGGGGGAAAAGGGGAGAAAAGGAGGATGAGGAGGAGGAATAAGAAAGGAACGCTGCACAAGTTTTAACCTGGTACAGAGTTGTGGTGGGACCATGGGTCTAGAAACTTGCCCTTGGATCCAGTAATACAGAACAAGGCAAAATGTATTAACAACTTCGATGGTGAAGCTCCCACATTAATAGACTAGCTGCCTCTTGAACCACTCTCTGCCTCTTTCCTCAGCTTTCACCACCTGATGACAACAGCCTTGACCCTTCATTTGAAGTATTTATGTACTTCTTATAGAGTGTCTCAGCAGCTGGCAATAAGGGGCTACAACATGTGACCAATGAATCCACAATATATAATCCATTGGACAACTGTTAAAAAACCTCTGGTTTATGGCATTTTGGAAGCAACCTTATCTAATAACAAAAACATTAAAGGTGACTTAAATAGCTCATAGTTCTCTGGAACATCTGGGCTTGTAGTCATTTATCACATAAGCTATGAATACTGCCAAATGAACTAAAAGTCCTTCTGTTTTCCTTTTCCTTTATATATAGCTTTTTCCACTGGAAGAATACACTGCAGGCCCTTAATCACTTCTGCAATATCACAGAGTGTCAGTTTTATTTAGCAAAGCAATACATATTTCAGCAACAAGGCTTTGTGAACACATTTACATTTTATTTTTCTGTTTAACTACGTGGGGTTTTTTTTAATCCCAAGGGTCTCTTGATGGATGAAGATTTTTTATTTGGAGGCTAATAGTGATTTTTTTAGGTAGTGACTGCTAGCTCTGCTGAAATGCATTTTTAAACTTATCTCTCTTTATGGAATTTATTTTTTGTTTGTTAATAGCTGCTTATGCATTGTAGTGATTATCCTGTGCACTGAATCCTGTGGACAAAGACGACACTGCTATGCAACTAAAAACTGTATCATGACACATACATGCAAGGAATTGATTACAGCTTCAGGGGAAGCTATTGTTTTGACATTTCCTAGCTTCTCACTTCCTGTTTGCAATCTTGAATAACATTTCTGTTAACAGAGGGGTTTTTAATACAATTTCCTAAATTTGCCTTTTCTGTTCAATTAGAAGGTAGAACAAATTGTACTGCATGCAGTGATCTCTTCATCCCTTCCCAATGTATATTGCCGTCAAAGATTCAGTCCTGTTTTTCGGTTCACCACTTCATCTATAGGACTACGTCTGTCATTGGGTATCCTGGCCTCAGGGTGAACTGTGTCTTTCCCTTCCTTTTGTGCACACCCTTAAGAGTCAGGATGAGTTTCCTTTACATCTTTAACTGTGGCAACCAGCACTTTAGACTGTATCTCTGGATTAATATATTACAATCTCTGATGAAACCTTCCCTTTTTTCCAGCTGACTGATGTGGCAGGGCCAGCTGTGTTTGCCACACAGAAGAAATGTTCCTTTTGCTGTCCCAGACCAGCAGCAGCCTAGCACATGGAGAAAATCTGGGAATTAGAGCAACTACTCTGCTGCATAAAAGCTCCTCATACTCTCAAGTCCTGCTCCTAGGTCTCCACGTGCACCAGTGACCTGCTGGGACCTACACAGGCCCTCACCCTGCTCACAAGACAGTCGGGACTGCCCCACTCTCTCCAAAAAGGAACTGAGATCCCACCAACTACCCAAATGCCCCCTTCCATCAGTAACCTGGAAATCTACTTCATTTCCCCACACCATGAACCCCTTGGCCAGTTCAGAAAACCCTGTCTATAAATGTGACCGCAAGCTGCTGATTTAAACAACTCAATTTCTTACGGAGAAACTCATGAATAATTCTGTCACAGGCACATGGCAAGCAGAAACAAAAAAGCCATGCAAGCTTGGTACTCATGTTCAGTTTGCTGTTCCTTGCACCCCTTGGGGCAGCCTAGCTGTTGACCCACTATGTGAGACCTGTGTTTTTATCACCTCTACTATATGAAGCTGCTGCCTCCCAAGCTCTCCCTCTCCCTCACTTTTCTACAGACTTTCTAAAGTGAAAGTTTAAACTGATAAATGCTGGGGTTTGATCCTTAGCCTTAGCAAGTAGCCCATGCACCTCTGCTTGGCACCTAGAATTAACATTTCCCCACTCAATTGCTTGGTCATTGTTTAACTTTTTGACGTTATACCCAAAGATGCTTTATCTCTTTCCCATTGTTTCACTTCCTCCTTGACAGTACTTGCAGTTCCTTTTGATTTAAGTCCATCTTGGCAGGCAGAGTTACATCCCAAAAGTGAAATGAGGCATGCAGTCCAACTCACCTAACCAAACTGTTTAAGTTCTTAAGGAAAGAGAGCAAGATGCCTTTGGAGGCCTGCTAAAGGGTACCCAGTCCCTCTTACTCAGGCACACCTAAAGGGCAATGTAGTTCAACTAAACATATAGAAACTAGTAGTAAAGTGGCAAGTACCTCATTCTAGCTGCTTGGGCACTTCTGAAGCAGGGCAGTGAAAGGTACAGAGAAGGAGGTGCCACTTTGCCCTTGCCAGACAGGGCAGCGTGAGGGCAGTCACTCAGGAGGCAGGAGGCCCCTGTGCGAGCTTCTGCTCTGCTTGTGCATCATCTCCCATGCCTGATGGCAGCGCTTTAGGGATCGGCTGTTGCATGGACACCATGTAAAGGCCATTTTTTTACACTCCCATGTAAAGAGATTTTCATCTCCTCTTTACAAGCTAAACCATAATGAAGCCAGACACATAGGAGTCCTGCAGCCAGCTGGAAAACAGATAAAAACTGATCTTAGTTTTATGCTAGTAACTAGGACACTCTTCAGGCTGATACAGATGACATTGCACCTTGACAGAAAAGCAGATAAATCCTTTAACCTCAGACTTCCTTTCTAAATGTTAAAACTATAGGTAAGACCATTATACAAAAAAACTGGACTGCCACCACTTCCTGTGGTGTGGTTTGTTACACTGCTGACCACACCTTGACTCCTGCAGGCTTTCTCTGGGATCTTAGGAAGACTTTGTGTGCCCATCTACACTTAACACCTGGGCATACTGGGCAAACTGGGCACTTATGCCCAGCTGGGCATAGGCAGGAAGAAGGACTTCTACCTTTGCAACTTGCACTTCACAGCACACGGGGACAGGCACAGTGAAGTCCCAAAGGCAAGAGGCAGGCACCTGGAGAATTTAGGTGCCTACAGGGGTAAGCAGTCCATTGAAGCAGGCAGGCTGGATTACTGGCTAGACCTCGTCTGAGCTGCAAGCCACCATGAATACAAGATTCAGGCAGACAGGATCACACCTATGTAATCCATAAAATATTGCAGTATCTTATTTGTCCTATACTTTTGGCACAAAGGAAAGTTATTGTCTCAAAGTACAGGAACAGACTCCTATAACCAGAGCTGAATCTTTTCATCTGGGTTTCTGAGGGGCAGAAAAAAGGTTTCTGGAAGCCAGTCTGTTTCTAGTTATCTTCCTGAGGCTGTCAGCCTATGGTTTCCAGGCGGCTGCTGCTGCTTTTCCTTCGGTGGTGTTTTTTTAACCCAGATATTTAAAATGTTTATGTGTACTTATTTCATGCAGGCTTTTAACTTCTCTCTGACATCAGTATGAGGCAAGAAATGGTGATTTCTAGCAGCTTATATCTCTGCTAAACTTCTCTGGAATTGCATGGGAGCAAGAAAAGACACATCTCTAGCCCAAGGCCCTCTCGCTTCTGAACTGTCTGTCATAAACAATAAAAGCATCAAGATTTTTTTTTTAATGAAAAGGTGAGTGAATGCTTTATAATTGAGAGTACAAGGCAATATGTGTGTGTATATTACCACATACACACACAGGTTATCAGTATCCCCTGTAAAGCTTCAGATTTCGAAACTTTATCAAGTAAGTGAATTCAACAAAAGTTTAGCAGGACAGCAATGAGTTATTAGTTCGTCAGTTACCTTTTAAGAGCTAAATAGACTCCAAGAGAAGTCAGAGATCACTACGGTGGTGCAAGCAGAACTAAAAAAAAATCATTAGGTCACAAACACAAAAATGCTAAGAGTCAATAGCCTGAGGAAGGCAGCGGGATGCAGAACACCAACCACCGTACATGAACCCAATGCAGCTGCAGAGAAGCTGTCCAATAAAATAGACCAGTGGCTCAGGGTCCAGGAGATTCAATCTGACACCATTCCAGGGATATCAGCATATGACTTCAAACACTGCATTAAGAGATAGAAAGCTTAATAGCTGCTTTATGGTTTAGTACAATGGGTAGCGATAATATTCCTGAATTTAGAACTCATAAAATATCTGTCGCCTCCAGCAGCAATATCTCAGTACTTTACTGAGATCAAATCCTTTAGTGAAGTGTGTCAAATAGGTCACAAGCAGATGACAGTACATGAGAAGGGGCACTGCCTCCATAAAAGCATTTATAAGAAAAAGAGTATGTAAGGCCAGAAGAGATATACGGGAACACAGATATTCATGACTTTCAAAGACATTTTCAAGCCTTCTAATCCTCCAGTCATATATTCTATCCAATACTTTCAGAAATTAAAGCAAAAAACAGAGTGGAAACACAAGCAGATGAGGAAAGCTCAATACACCTGCCAAGGACACGGGAAAAAATGGGTTGTCGCTGGTTTGGATCTACTACCTTGGCTTGGTGAAATGGCCAGACAGGAAAGAGGGGCTCACTGGCCAGCTCCTCCAGACTGGCTCTTTTGACCAGGGCAATTTCCTACTAGAGCAAGCAAGCTGATTTCACTTCCAGATCTTTTTTTCCTTCAGGTGACAGTCCTATGTGGTAACAAACAGGCAATGGAAGTAACAATACTCCTTTATCTTGGACACCAAACCTTTATCTAAAAAAATGTTGAGACTGTTAACCTTTGGATTTTGGGCGCAAGCTAGAAAGCATTTTTCTGATTCATTATGCTTTACTGCCCATCTTTGTATGAAAATTACTTAGGAGTTGAATATTTACAACAGTAATGGCCTTTGAAGTTCAGCCCTTAAAGGCATTAAGTTATGAAAAATGGTTACCCTGAAAAAATGAGAACAATGGACCTTACTTATTCATTCTGTATGTTCTGTCTAATAACTCAGGGCTAAACCTCACTCAGCTGTGTTTGAATGAGGTCAAATGCAATAAAAGACTGATAATAAATACTGAATTGCTATAGGAAGATCCTAGCTGATGGCCTTCTTGCATGAATAAACTGAAATCAAGGCTACGATTTGCACTAAGCTTGTAGAATTTGGAAGTAGATAGTTGAGAGATCTGTGGAGATTAATCTGTTATAATTCAAAAATCTTCTATATTTTTAAACAAGACTCTACAAAACAAGGTCACAAAGGACATTCCTCATTGTTCATTAAGCTACTATTTCCTTGTATATGGTACTGTCAGGGTGGAGTACAGTTATTTTCTGCAAATCAACTGAGAAAGCTATTAGAATACAATAAAATTCAAATGTGTATTCTTATCAGATCCTTCTCTAAGAGCTCAATATTTGCATTATAACTGCATTGTGTCTGATAGTTTAATTCTAAGGACAAAATTCTACTCCTCAGTATTCACTATGGATCTTGTCTCCACATAGTCTGCTCTTCTTCCATGCTCATACTGTGTTCAGTACTGAGACTCTGGGATATGCTACCAGGTTTTTGTTGCTCCCTAAACTACACATGAAATGATGCCAGATCACCACTAGATCAGATGGCTATGCTAGGTTTATCGTTTTGCTTTGCCAGTCACAGCAGCAAAAGGTGGGACTAGCTTCAGGCCAAAGCAAAACAAGAGGTTGCTTAGGATAGCAACCTTCCTACTTTTGCTTCTCCAGCCAGAATATTGTCTGCTCTGGAAACACAAGCTGGAACAGCCAGTTTCTGACTTGCATCTGCACCCTCCAACTTGCTGCTCCTGAGGGACAGGCAGAAGCAGTAACCATTTACACTAGACTGCTGGTTTCCTTTTCCTCCCTGCACCTATCCCAAACCCAGACTCCTGGAAAACTTGTAGACCCCTTCTAGCCATTTTCACATTTCTTACTTTCATGTAACTTCCCTCTTTCCACTTTCCTAGATCAGCTGTCTTGAACTCTGTAGACTTTCCCAGCCCTTGCTTCACTAAATTCCCTCTAAGCCTGAGCTGGTCACCCCCAATATAACAACAAGGAGAGAGCAAAACTCATTCTATGCTGCTGAGAAGCTTTAAGATAGCCTTGCTAGACTGACCCAGGTGATATGGTCCATAAACGCAATCTGGATATTTTCTCTCCCAACAGTCACATGAATTCTGTGGAAAGGAGTGCACAGATACTTCTGAATGTGACTATTTAAATTTAAACTTTTTTTTTTTAGATGAATCAATTTAATTATCATGCTATTAATTACAGAAATGACTCAACATATATTTCCCAAGTTGCCACACTCTGAATGATGGTGGCATAGAAAAAGCAGTAAAGCAGTTAGTGGGTTATGACCATACTCATTATGAGATGTATGGGCCACAGCAGGTGACTTCAGTGAGGCGTGGAGGGAAATGTGATTTAGTTGAAAGAATGCATTGAAAATAATAATATGGGTTCATGAAATTTCCAAGAAGACAATCTAATCCTTTTCTAAATTATTTTTATGAAAAGGTTAGCAACGAAAAGGTTTTAAAGGTTATTCAGTCCCTTTGTCTAAAATTTTTCATACAGTTTATTATTTAGTAACTCATCTTGCTTCGTTGCACACATCGTAAGCAATGAAGTTGCTAGCACCTCCCTTAGAAAAATATTCCATAACTTGCAATTTCTCACTTGTCAGGAAATTTTCTCACACCATCTTGCATGTTTCCTGTACTAATTTTTTCCAGTTGTGTTAGCAGTATCCTCTTCTACTACTTTTAGCAAGAGCAGCAACAAGAATTGTTGTTCCTATTGTTATACTATTCCAGCAGCTTTGGGAAGCCCTTGTGTAGCAGGTGCTATATAACAAAGCTTCCTCCTCCCAGATGGTAAAAGTATAACCATTTATTTCAGAAGTAAATCTCATGGCAATCTCATGAGAATTCATTCACATGAAACTTTTCCTCTGTTTTGCAATAACAGCCAATGTTTATATTTTGAAATGCAAAAGTAGAGTATCTTTTGTTTTTAAGCAATTGGTGGATTTGTGCTTCAATATTCCAGAAAGCTGTTGGAGTGAGCTTTCCTGGATATGCTGTGTTTATCTGCAGAGCAAAGGCAACCAGTGCCAGTTTATTCCCTCTTATGAAATCCTGGTGCTTTACCTTCAGCATAAAATGGAGATTTCGCTTTTGGGGTCAAGAACAAAGACCAGCTTCCCTCTCTGAGTAGTCCTTGAGCAATCTGGTGAGTCTAGCACTTTATGTAAAGTGTGGAAATTCAACTAAGAAAATCAGAGTTTAACAAGCCACAACGTGTAGTTTTAAGTAGTAAGGCTGATGGTTGCAGTTGAAATTTGGTGAATCAGCCATGAAAAGCAAAATATTATAAGTGGTCAAAGCTAAGCAATATAATTCCACCAGGATTTCTACTATCTTAGCAATCGGCTTCAGCTCTAAATTTTAGAAGATGAAAATTCTGAATTTTCCTTAAAATGAATGTTATCGAAAATTGTCAAATGGAATTGTAACATTCTGGTTTGCTAAAGCCAAAAACTTCAGTTCTGATTTATTTTTTTTTTCTTATTGTAATGTTGTGATTTATAGTGTTGTATTTTATTTTAATTTCAAAACAAAAATTTAAATTACTCCATATTTTTAATCTATCTTATTTAATTATGGACATGCCTCAATCCAAGGTTTTTCTTTCAGCGTAATAGCATATCCCTTAGCATATCCCTCCAGAGGCATGATCTACTGGAAAATTTTCAACTAGCTCTTTTTAATGCATGAGCTATTCTCCTTCTTTATGTACTTAACATTTCAAGATTAACAGGAATAGAGCATGATTCTATGATTCTGTTTGTTGTTTTCCTGAAGTAGAAATTTTCCTTAAATTGTCTGTTGCTCAAATGTGTGATTCAGTGCCTAGAACTACAAATAACCTAGGTGATTTGTTTGCATAATTTGAACAGTTTGCCAATAACTTGGGTGTGAACTATTAAAGAAATCCATTCACTCCCTGTAGGTACTAAAGTCATTAACCCTGATGGGTGTGTACTGTGCATTGTTTTCAGATATATGGGATGAAAAATCATGAATCCTTGAATAATATTTTTTAGGTAGCTTGTTTTGACCACACTTTCCATTGTGTAATTTAATCCTAAAACTTTGTACCATGTGATGTGATTCAGAATTTAGCAAATAACTCTTAAGCAAAATGTTTAAGGGTGTTTCTTTATCTGCCATTGTTAGTTGTTCAAAGCGTAACAACTCTGAGCAGCGTGGGACAGAATCCAGAAGCTAACCACAGACATGTAGTGGCCAGTTGCTGTGTATGTAGATCATCAAACTGGCTCAACTAAGAATCTTTACTGTATTTTTGCATTAAACCTTTAGAAGGTCAGGGCTTGGAAAATTTGCATATCAGCATTATACTGCAAGTCTAATATAATTTCTCTCCTTTTTTTTTTTTTTTTCAGATATGGTAGTTTGAAAGAGGATGGTGGAGTTCCACCAAAGAGTAACTATTTATATAACCTGCATCCTTCTAGATGAATGGCAGAGACTGCAAATTTTGAAGGAGAACCATTAAGGCTGAAAAAAGGGAAATGATAATCAGAACAATGTGATATTATCCTAACATTAAATACTGCCAGTCATGGGAAAAAATCTAGTCAGTTCAGTCCGACTTTGATCACTGCATCTCTGCAGAGGGCCTGCCCCCGTGCTGCATGCAGAGTTCAAGCCTGACTAGACTCGTTCAAAGAGATCCTTATATAGAATGGAGCTTCCACTGCTGGGTTGCAATCACCTTCTGAATTACCTTACCCTAAGAGCATTCATTTGAAATAGTATGATTAGAAGAAAAGTTGCTCTAGGAATATTGAGTTTCCTGGATTTCCCTAAGGGCAGGTTTTTAAGATGGAACTGTGAAACAGTAAAAGGATATCAAATAGTAAAAGGTTATGGAAATCTACACTGTCAAAAATAAACCAATTTCAACATACCTTACTAGCTCTTTTACTCAAAGATATGAGTCCTCTTCTAGATCTCTTTGTCTGGGTAGCACATGCTTTGTAAAGTTTCAGCTGGACTAGATTAATATGAATGGAAATGGAGGGCAAATTCTTGTCTCTGATTCAGCACAATGCTGATGTGTGTTTAATCCCAAACACCTGATTCCCTCTAATTCAAACCTTAAAGCATAAAGGGATCAGCTTGTCCCTTCCTGACTGACTGTTACTAGTAATAGTGCAAAACAGGAGTTTTTTGCGTCATGTAAGTAGCACCTATCCCTGTGATACACCAGTGACTTTAAGTGAAGAGCTTGGGTTTTTTGATGTCCTGCTACCTCATGAAACTAAAATGGGAGAGTATGGTGCATGGCAACACTGAACATCTACCTGGAATGTCATTGCAATGTCAAATGGATATCAGGATGTTTACAGCCAAAACTGATAATGAAAGAAAGAGAATGTTTAAATTTGCAAGTAATGTGGAAAGCACAAATCAGTAACTTTAATGTAAGAAAAAAACAGGGAAGGTATGCTGAAATCCAGAGAAAACCAAAGCCACAAACAAGAAGGTGAGAAGAATTAATTAAATTACACGTGTGACCTTTTTTCCAGCACGTGTTGGAAATAGTAAACTGTGGGTACTGGCAAAAATGTTGAGCCAGGTATTAACTGAAAAAGAAACAGACAGAAATTTGGAAAATTCATGGGAACTGAAAAGTATCAATGACTTGTAAAAGAAACTGTCAACACATCTATGAAATCAATAAGACAGATCAGAAGTCTCACAGAGACATGTGGAAGAGATAATATTCAGGGTAGGAAAAGGTGACATGCTACAAAGATGGCCTGAGAGGAGGACAATATCAGAAAACCCAAAGTCACATATTATCTCAAAATCACCACGGCTTTAATGCACTGTCCTGAGTCAAAGGCCTCTCTACACATATGACACAGATCCAGGGAGGACTGCTGACATACACCATTCACAAAGCTTGGGAAACTTCATCCCAGTGCAGAAGTCTGTCTTTGAAGCTAAATTTCTTCCAAAGTCTGTCTCCAGAAGAAGACAAGAGTGTTCCAGTTTCAGTCTTTTCTTCACTATGTGGATGTCCAGAATAATATCAGAAGTGGTGGCTGCACCAGAGAAGCTCTTAGTTGGGTGTACTATGCTAATTTTAAACAGTCCATTATTCATTCTGTGATCACATCATGAGGAAGTGAAATCTTGTTTATGACAATCTTATTACAGTGTGAATTTTGGATGCGTGGCTTCATAGGGCGAAATTCATCCATCTGTATTAGGATGCCTAAAAAGCAGCTGCCTGTCTCTATAGCTGGTAACACAGACTCCTTTTTGACCAGGGAGAGGAATAAGCAATTCTAAAAAATCATTCATTTCACCTACTTCAGACATCTGTAGAAGACAAAAAAACATACCCTACACATGGTTAACGATGCTCCATTAACTACAGACAGAGCTATGGGTGACTACCTCAGGTGGAGCTTGCTGTGCTGCAGGTGTCTCTCACTTTGAATGGAAGTAGCTTAGATCTCAGAACAGCACCAGCACTATGTGATTTCAGTGATTTTTTTAAGAAACACCACTACATTACAGGAAAATTAAATGTGAAGTAACCTGAGGGGTAACCAAATTTCATCCCAAGTACCAAAAAATTGGAAAGGGGGTACAATTTAACTGAATTCACTGACTCACTGAGAGATGGAAAGGCTGTTTATAAGTCTGTGTGTTAAGAATTGCTTATCAAGTTGATACCAAGCATGAAAATCTTGTTCTTCAGGTATGATCACTGTTTTTCACAAAGAAACAGAGATCAGAAATGGTTTGAGTTGAAAAAAGGAGGCAAAACTGCCAGGACAGAAACCCTGTCCCAAGCAGTGCAGGACTGACAGGTGGGCGATGAGGGGTCTCCCTTAGCCAGAATCTGCCCAGGGTCCATCTTAAGTACTATAACATTTCCAATGCAATTTTCAGTCTTCATTGACCTGTGTGTTATCCCGAAGCAGTTATTTCACTCCCCTGAATGCCTTTCCTCCGCTTGCAGGTACTCACAGGTCAGACGAGGAGATTTGCAGGACTGAACCTGACTCTGTCCAAACAAGAGTAACCATCGGAGAGCTCCTCCAGTTACTGCTTCTGCAGCTACTACTATATTTACCAAAATTAATACAGCTAATAGTCTGTGTGTCTAATAAATGGTATGTCATAGTTTGGTAAAATGATACATCATAATGGAAGTTTCAGAGCCCTGCAGAAGGCAGTGGTACCTAAGAAGACAGTTTCTAACCCAAATGCCATGAATTGTGTGATGAGCTTCATCAAGAGCAAAAAAGGTTTAGAGGCATGCTTCAAAGAAATTTGGGAAGCAGTACAATATTTTGTATGATCACGTATTGTGATGAGCAAGGTCCATGTTTTAATCCTCTCCCCCTTCTTTACACTCTTCTGTTAAAAGCAAAAAGAAAAAAAGAGGGAGAGAAGAAGAGAGAGAGGGGAAAAAAAGACTTAACGCCAGAAAGTCTTTTTGAAGTATTTGTTCTCTTGATTAAGAGTTCTCAGTTTGGCAAGACCTAAATCAAGATACATCAAAGAGGGTTCAAAATAAAGAGCAGCTGAATGAAAATGTATGAGATGACAGAAGGAATAAACAATAATAACTGTGCATATGTTTAAGTCATCTGAAAGTGATTGCAGCAATGTGTAAAATATCCGGAAATAGACATTAAAATGGCATCTTAATTCCCTAAGGGAAAAAAATCTGCTTAAATCTTAAATAAATCCTGTTTAAACCAAATTGGCATCCATTCTCCCGTTTGCATTATGACTTCAGGATCTTTCCCATCCTCCCTGTTTGGTTACGTATAATGTAGAAACCACTACTATTCCCACTCAGATTTTCTGCCATGGTAGTGGGTTTCTGAAGGTAAATATACTGGCAACATATCCAAAACAGGAAACTCCCCACCAGTTATAACTTGTATGGAGGGGATGAAGAAGCAAGGGCTTATATATGCCTTCTGTTTGCTGGCATTTGTTTCCCCTCCAGTTGAAAAGATGTATTTTTTTTTCTCATAGAAGGTTGTGTGGAGACTGTGATTAAAGGTATGAGGGAAATGATTCACACTTCACTGCATGATGGCTTGAGGGTTGAATAAAAGGCCAATAGAAACAGATGAAAAGGAAAACACAGGACAAAACTCAGGAATATAATAGGCAGCAGAAGGCAATAGTAAATTAACACCACGATGGCATGAGTTTTGGTTTTCATTCTGTTACCTATGGAAATAATCTAACACAATCTAACAGTGAGGCATCTCTAACAACATTACCGCTGATTTTAGCTCAAGTTCAAATTTCAGCTTTAAAATAGCCCTGTATTCTATATTCTGTTTATTTTCTTTCAGTTGAAAACCTTGACAATTAATTTGAAAGAGTACAACTCCTCACAAAAATATTCCCAATGGACATTATTAAAAGTAAGCTAGCTCTCTGCAGTACTGTGACTTTGCACTGCCTGTATTTCCATTGTGACATTGTAAACACTTTTGAACAGCACCACCATAGTCGTATTTTAACAAGGTGACAGAATAATGGCCTTTTCTCTGTTGAATTTTTTCAAGCATTCAAACTTTCGGAACCCTTGCAGTAAATGGTTTATAGCTAACAAGTGGAGATTAATTTTTGGCTCCGGTATTATCTGACAGGCTATCATTATCAGTCACTAATGTCTTTCATGAAATGGATAAAAGGTCCAGGATATCGCTCATGTGGCTCTTTTAAAATGCCCTGAGGTTTTCTGGTTTGTTTTGGTTTTGTTTTATCTCCATCTGAGTGTGACAAAATGTGGCAGACAGGAGGGCACCACAGAATACTTCTGAATCATTTCACATATGTTGAACACAAGGTGTTTAAAGATAAGGCTGTGGAAATCAATGCATATATAGATGCTTTTGCCTTACCCTTTGCCAGATAGCATAGCAGGTTTACTAATGCTGCAACGTGACACAGGCAGCCAAATGCAGATTATTTGATGATGTATTAACATTGCTATAGTTTATAAGGAAGCATACTGGATATATTTGAAAACATGAGATGAGGATTTTGATGAAGGCCAGTTTTGCTTTCTTCACTTAAACAAGCAAAAGAAAGTTATAAGTAAGTGTGAAATATAGCACTCTGTATTGGTATATGATGCTTGATAATGGGCCATGTTCCTCCAAGCTAAAATATACCCTCCTTATCGTCTCATCTAGTGTCAAACAATGAGAAGCTCATGAGGCAATGGATGGGGTTCTACATGTTGTCTGAAATTAGATTTTATCTTGTATTCTTTCTCCTCTTACTCTAATGTACTTCTAACCTAACGATTTTTATAAAATGAAGGTGGGATCAGGCTTCCCTTGCCTGCAGTTATAAACTGTCTCTTTTTGCTTGCTCTATACTTTTAGATCACATTCAGTCATCTCCAGTCCAAGGGAAAAGAATTGGTGGCCTGAGACTGGATGAAAAAGTGAAGGATCCTATTAAGTAGCCAGCTAATCCCTTTTCTCATCTTTCTACATACCCACTAGAGAAAAACCTAATGATCAGTTGTAGGTTAACAGGGTCTGCTTTTATTTGTTTTCTATTGCTTGTAGATTAGACTGCCTACCATAATAAGAAAGTGCTCCTGGTGAGTAGCCCTATTGATGGTCAAGCACATGTACCCCAGCAGACCAGGAATGCAGCCAGCGAAGAAGCATCTTCCCAGAGCTGGCAAACAACCTAATGGCCAAAGCAACTGCAACTCAGTTAAAGCAGTACTGGTTCCTATCTATGAGTCCACCCAGCCATGACCACTAACTGGAACACCTTGGTACTAATTTTCTACTTAGTCTGCCACTCATCTGCAAGTTCTGAGAAGTCCTGCAAAGTCCTGCTTCTACTTGCCATGTTCGCAGGTATGCTCTTGACCCATCTGAGCTTTGCAAAGCTCCTTTTCCAGCCCCTCTTCCATTCACTCTTCCCTTTCTCCCTGCCCTGCAATGCAGCCAGAGCCTCCCAGGATTGTCCCAGCACCTCTTGGACTGGTGTTTTTTCAGACAATTTCTGCTTCCTCCATCCCCTGCCTACAGTGGGTATGTGACTGTCTTGGCCTGGTCTGCCAGTTCAAAGCTTATTTGGGAGAAGACAGTTGGAAAAAGCAGTTTCTTTTTTAAACAACTCATCACAATACTTAAGAAAACAGGCTCATTACTCTCATTTCCAAAGCTGATCACAGAGTTCCTACTGCCTTGAAACTGCAACACCCTTGTGTTTCCCAATTATCTGTTTGCCCTAAACACATTTCACTCATGGCTGTGGTCTCTTCACCTCAGTTCAGTCCTCCCCTATCCTTCTCACTGCTTTCTCCCCACCTGGTGCAACCTCTTGTGCTCAGTGCCCTCATGATTTCCTTCTCCTAGTTTATCATCCTTCCTAACCAAACCTCAGCCTCTCTGATGCAGGGGGGGGAAAAAAAATAAAATAAAGAACCTAAAAAGCCTCTCCAGTTCCATTGCAGCACAGCGATCCCATCCTCCATTCATGGCCATTCTGGCATTATTATGCCCCTTCTTGCTCTGTCTGCCAACTCCGTGCACATGGGGAGGGGCACGGCTGCAGAGAAACACACCTCTGGGAGAGGACTGTCATGTGCCTGGCTCAGCCACTGTAACTACACCAGCACAATCAACCTACTGTAGCTGTGCTGGGAGTTTCATCAGTTTCAACAAGCTCTTTCATAGCTGGTGAGATCTTCAGGGCATGGGCTGTCTGTTCTGTACAGCATCTAGCACAGAGTAGCCCTCAGGCATTGTAGGACAAAAAGTAATTGGTCTGGGTAATTCCTTTAGATATATCGCTGAAGGACATTAAAAACACCTTTCTAGGTTTCTGGAAGTCTAAAGGGAGGCAATTATTTAACAAAAGAACTTCGCCTCTGGCTCAACCTGTAAATACAATAACTTCTATATTATTCTGTTAAAGAAAAAGTTTTCTTCTGACAAGATATGTGCGTATGTTTATAAGTAGTTTCCTTCCTTCTGTGAGACTAGTCACATTCATAAGGCTAAAAATGGGTGAATGTCTCTCTAGTATCTTTATCCATGACTTGTGATACATATACATTTAAAGACTGTGTTAGTATTCTCAGCACTGCAGCCAAATGTTAAAGTCCTAAATGTTTATGTTAAATATTTGTTTCATTGGCTGAGTTTTAATGAATGAATTCAAATACTAGGAAAGAAATATGTATTTTTTTTTTTGGAAACTGGAAAAGTATTTTGGAAAATATTTCTCATACCATTATAGGAATCCCAAAATGTATCTGGTAGGATGCCAAGGTATGAACAGCGTTATTGAATAAAAAGTAACTATGAAGAAGGTTAGGCTTGCAGAGCTGAGATGGCTTTTGGAAGAAAAATGAATTTTTCAAGTTTGTATTCCATCAGATAGCAATTTTTTTCCCCAAAAAATATGATTCTGAGTGTCAAGAGACCAGCGTTATGTGTAAAGAGGAGCCCATCAAGTACAGTGCATGCAGCTGTGAATACTAATGCTGGATGAATGACCGTACACATAGCTACTAACTCTCACTAGACTCATCACGATGTTCCCTGTTTGTAATAGTAAATCAAATTCTTTGTCCAAAAGGAGTCACCACTTCCCACTAAATGGAGTCATATGATTGTTCCTTAGCCACATGGTATTGACTTCTGTTCACTAAATGGCTGACCTACATTTGAGAGACACGCCTGAGAAAATCACTGCACTTCAAATTCCACAATGAAAATCAAGGAGAAAGCATTTTAAGAAGAGAGTGTGAGAGAGCAAGCTTATTCATGAAGAAATGTAAGACACTTGAGATAATTTTTGCCAAGTTATACATGAAAAGTGCCTTGTATTCGACTAAATGCTTGCAGGCGTCAAATTTAATCTGTTGGCTTCTCCTTCACCCTGTTTACAGAAATAGGGGGGGAGATCTGTCAGTTCTTCAATATTTTACATTCAATTTTCTCTTCTTAAATAAGGAACTCACCCGCCCCCTTTCTCTGGGACTTCACAGCCTTCTTTCCTCCCCTTTCTAACAAATGACCCATGAAAGAAGTACTTCTCTTTCCTAGGATTTGTTCTGTGACATTATTTTTACATACCTCAAGACTGTCTCCACAGCAGCTTTGTGCAAGAAGTTTCTGGAGCGCAGTGATGATCTCAGACTTGAAATATATTTAAAACATCTCCAGGTAAAAAAACAATTTTGTCATTGACACATGTTGTCTTTTTTGTAATATGGTTTCTCTAAGGTCGACAAAAAGCAGGTCAAAACTGTGCAGCAATACATTATTGCAGGCGTACTTCACCTAACACAGATATTCAGCTGTTATATTCCTCATGATCTACAAATTAATATTTTCATAACCTTTTTCCAGTTCCCTGAATCAGTCAGTCCCTCAGAAGCACAGGTCCTCCACATGTCCATTCAGCCTCCCTCTTCAGCATTGACTCTAGTTGCTCAGTGAGAATCTCTTCCCAGTGACTTAGTAGACGTTCTGTTCTGAAGTTTTACTTTATCATATCAAGATTATAAAAGAATTTTAAGTAGGACGCATAGCTTCAAAACAGACCAAAAATCACCATTTTTCTACACGATTAAACACCAAGAGCAAAATAATCTATAATCTCTCACTTTTGAGAACTGCCAGCTGTAGCATATCTGATGAGCTAATTAGATTAATATCAGAAATATTATTTTGCTTTAAAATATTTGTGAATATATGAGGATGATTAGATGTGCTCATTTAATGTTCTGTGAAGCAAACTGGTTTTCAAGAAGCCACAATACCAATGCAAAACTGAAGTCTATAACCTGGAATACCAGTTAAAGTGCAATTCGAAGCATGTAGTTATTATACAACATAAACCCAGAAGCCAGTAAATGTCAAGATGGAAACTTGTCAGTTAAACATGCCAACTAGGTAAATATGTCTTTGGAAGGGCAATATGTTGAAAATGGAATGTTTAATAAACGTAGCGTTGAGCTAGGATACAAAAGTTTCATTCTCAAATTATTGTTGTAGAATGCATAAAAAACCAGTGCAATAAGCCATATATGGGAAACAATTTGGGCCCTCTGAGACTAATAGTTTTCTCCCTAACTACAAAAGATCTTTGACAAAAGTCAGAAAACAAAAAAAAAAAACAAAAACAAAACCCCCTACTTGTCTTCATGTCTTCAGAAGGAAGAAAACAGGGACTGCTGGACGATATATAAATAAGGGTGCTAAATTTGAAAACTCCCTAGGTGTTTACCAATGACTGACATACAGACAGATGCGTAGAAAAGACCAGACTGAGGCACCAGGCCAATGAGACAAATTTTACTAGCTTCCTGCAGAATACTGTAAACCACAAGTTTATTCTGCTGCTCACAGATTAAATACTCAGACTGCCACGATGTATGTTTACTGAAATTAGTGAAATAATTGGTAAGATACATACCGGAGCAGCTTAGAAATTTAGTAGAGCTATAGCAGCTGAGAACATGCAGTGCTCTTTTAAAAACCTATCATTTGATACTTGCCATTGTACGCAATGGCTTCCCCTTGCCATCTATTATTGTAAAACTCCCTCTCTTATTTACTACCACTGTTTCTGATTGATACAGCACTTTATTTCCTGGAAGATACCTCTTTTTTTTGCTTTCTGAGCATCTTGTTCAGTCTGACTACATTCTGCACCTGCTCCCCATCTCTGGCATCATATAAGTGTTCCCTTTAAAAGCTCTGTTTACTTCAATAACCCATTCCTCCTTCCACTGAGGTGCTTCTCCCCTTCTAGAAATGTCCACCAACGTGGTGCATTGCAAAATGAAACCTTCCCAATAAGATTTCAAAGGCATTGTAAATACATCCAAACATAATGACTTTTTTTTTTTTTTGGTTTAAAGTCTGTATTCAAACTAAGAAAAGTAAATAAATTTTAAAAAGTAAAAAAACCCTCTGCCTCAGTTGTTTGTGAGCATAGTTTATTTCTAAGAAGTGGATAACTGTGAATCTGCATGCGGTTCCACCTCTATTTGCTAATCCCAGGCTGTGTCCCTGTTGCGTCAACCACTGAAGATGGGAAAATTTGCTTCAACTGAAATTCAAATTGCTCACTTTCATATGTATTTGTAGATTTAGTCCCATGAATTACAGGTAGAATGAGAAGAAACTTTAACAAAGATAAATAAAGCTGCTTCTGCCTCGTTTCCAGTAGCCCTAGAGAGTATTACTGTTGGGATTTTGAATGCCATGTGGGCTGAGCTCTCAAGCCTTTCCCCAATATTTCCATTCTCATTTCCACATTTTGAAGGACTCTGTAATCTTGTCCTGTCCCTTTCAAAAGCTTTTTTCTGCTAGGGGATTTCCTTGTTTGCATGGTGAATTTCACTGAAGTCCTGTAAAAAATATCTCTGGGTATTTCTTAAGAGTAAATGAATTTCAGGGAACTAAGAGAGGAGTGTTTCAGCTTGACATCTTGCGGATCGCTTATACTGAACTGTGTAAGTTTATACGAAGTCACAAGTGATTCCTCTTCTTGTATATGCTAATTTACATTATCTTTAAGACAAATTTTAAAATCACTCCATTATACGTACACAGTAGGCACTTGCTGTATACTTTACACTGGGATATAGTAGCAAGGGAAGCTGTAGTAGTCCTGGTAGTCAGGACTGCACATTCCATTGCATTCTGTGGAAGTTTTGCCGTTTACCTCATTGCCCTCTCCCAAGTGGCACACATATGCATACATATGTGTGTATATGTATTATATGTACACAGAGCAACACTGGAAACTGCATTGTGCATTTTATTCAAAACAGCTTCATACAGGTTACAGGGCAGAAGCATGCTGCTCCCTACATAACCTCAGAAACAGAATTTTTCTTGCTGTTTCATTTTTTTGAAATTCTATAGGCAGAAAACCCAGCAAAGAAAGGGATAATGGAAAATAAAACTTAGATTGATTTTCAATGAAAGATAGTTCCTGTCACAAATAGCTCTGTTAACCACCTTAAACACTACTGAAATTTTTAAATAACCTATAATGGAGACCATACACTCTAAAAAGACTATACGCATATACGCAGTTGACTTCTTAACTGCATATAACGCTAATGAAAGCCAATCAGGCATTCACCCATTTTCTGATAATTAGCAGCTGTTATCTGACAGACGCCATTTCCTACACATGCTTTTGCTCAGGGTTAGGACGAGAAAAGTTTGCTGAAGGCAGGACTATTTTTGGCCCAGCAACACTTATGTTGCTATGTGCTCTCAGATTACTGGGCAGATAGGCACACAATGAAGTCAAACAGCTGATCTGCAAAACTGAGAACACTGTGTGGTTTCCTCCACGGGTGCTTGTTTGTGTATAAATATGCCCATGTGCACAAACTATGGGTAAGGAAAGGTTATTTTTCTCCAGATACGCCTGTCAAAGAAAAAGGCCACATCCTGCATCCTGTTAAAACCCTCTGTTAAAACGCGGTCAGAACCCCTTAGCAAGCACTGTGAAATCACTCTGTAAAGTCGTGCCTGTGACAGTTTGTACCTTCTGCTTCACGGAGTAATTTAAAGTTGATCTTAGTTAAGATTAGAGGGACCATGTGCCAGTGCTGCTGCAAACATTGCTTCTTTCAGTCGGTTGATAATGGCGATGTCAAGAGCCTTTGATCACAGCAAAGTTCGTGGTGGCTGCAAATACAGTATCACTTTCGGTTCAGGTCAGGTGGGGGATTCTTCCAAAGTCATTGGTAAAATCTAGCTGCTACCTTCTGTATGAGGCTGGACTCAGTACCTGTCACCTCTCCTCTCTTTCCCTTCAGCCATTGTACTGGGCGCCTGGTGAAATACAAGCCAAACTGTCTCTGCAGTTTAGTTAAAAGAAGTGCCCAACTGTATTTTATTAATGCGTGAAGCACCCCCTTAGGCAATGAAATTCACCAGTAAGCATGATGGGGTCTTTAAAGGAGTCTGTGATACATAGATGTGTTGCCTATACTATCAATATATACAACTGCGGCTTTTACCACAGTAGGCAGTATAAGGATCTCCATAAACAGTACACAGAGAAATGACAAGATGCCCTGTATTAGGTGTTGATATGGGTTAGCTTTCTTGACCACATGCCTGCCTTATGATTAATTTGCTGCTTCAGTTATACACCACAAAGGTGGATAAAAGTTCTACATCCTGTCTCAGTTACAGCCACAGTTACAGAAATAAATGTCTGTCTGTGTTTTCATCTAACGCAAGGATCCAATGGGAACAGGTGCCTCTGGTCTCCATACTGCAATCCCCAAAGCTGCTTCTACAGAGAGAGCAGGATAACCATGTGAACCGCTGTGTGTTGGCAACACAGACCCAGTGCTCTCGCACAAGTGGGGCTGACGGAGACGACCGAATCTGGCTTTCGCTCTTTGCCCTTTCCTGTTCTGGGATATTTGGGACAGCATAGGGCACCAATAAGATTGTTTTGCATTCTACTAGAGGTAGTTTTTTCTAGTGTGTGGGTGAAGGTAAATTGTGTGAAGACATGTCAGGAGGGCATCTGAGGTACAGAAGACTACAAGCCCAGCCAAGGTCTGTCCCACTACATGTGAGGGGGTGACCCACTAGTGTGTCTCTAGTGTCTCTCTTGTGTCTTTCTTCTGTAGTCACTTTCCCAGTAGGAGCCTGCTGGGCACTAGCAAGCAGCGACACTGAGGAACAGCCATGCTGTCAACTATATGGCACCTCAGCCACCATGTCCTGGCCTCATGAGAAAATAGAGACGTTCCCCTCCAGGCACAGGGATGGGGAAGGGTGGAAACCTGCTCCACTTCTTTAGTGATGACAAAGATTCAGTCTGGTACATTACGACCTATCCAAAACCATGTTAGAGGAATGAATACAGATATGATTCCACTTCCTCCCTAACTCCTTTGGGATGCATAGTTTGCCCATGTATGCATTCCTCCTCTGGATTAGACTATCCTGTTTTGTAACTGTTGTATTTTGCTTTGAGCTTTGTGATGGATTTTTAAGACTTTTTTTAAAAAAAAGATCTTACTTCAGAATGAACATTCAATGATAACTTTTGTTCCTGCTGCAACACAATGTTTCACTTTTTCTTCCTGCAGATTAATGAGGTCAAATAAAATCAGGGAAAGAACACAAGTTTCAGGTTCTTTCTTCCAATGAATCTAAACCAAGCAATAACTCAGGACAATTCAGTGAAGCCCTTCAGGCTATAACTGGACTTGCCCTGGCAGGAGAGTCCCCTGAAAAGATCCTTTACTGAACGAGTGGGTGCTGCAGAGACAAAAAGGCATGAGTCTTCATTTCAGAGGCATGTAGCTTGATTTTTGGTAGTATTGGGATGTATTGTTCCCTGAATGGGACATATCTCATATATCAGTTAAGACTGGAAACGCTACAATTTTATTGAGAGTGGGAAAGGGAAAATCCCAGCTTTGAAAATCTTCATTACTCAAACATATCTTTTGGGCATATTGAAAAAAGTGCCTTAGTTCAGACTTGAAACAGGAGGGGAAATCCCTGAGAAGACAGAAAAGGAGAACCTGACATTTACTTAGGACTCTACAGCTAAGCTAATTCTCAGGAAAATGCTATTCAAGTTGGAGAGCCATAGGGTTCAGCGACAGTTGCAGAAGATTACCAAGGGCAGCTGCATGGCCTAGATCTCTCTGCAAGTCCCTAACTTCAGGCATCTTTTGGAAATTGGCTAATAAACCCTTGCAGCTTCTTTTTCTTTTTCCTGCCTCCACCCTTTGTAGATTTTTAAATCCTCTTCAGTGCTGTTCATAGAAGTCAACAACTGAAGACAGCAATTCTAGCCTACAAAAGCCACCTTTCCTTTCTGCAGTGTTAAACAAGCCCAGTGGGAGAAATCAATTATGAGGGACTTGCTACTGCAGTAAGCAAATTTCAAAATCAGTAGAAAAAATGAAAATATTATAGAGTAGAAAACAGATCACCAAAAACAGGTGAGCCTAAGGGAGAAAAATACCACTTTGATCTTATATACCTTTTAATGTCAGTCATTTCCAAGTGTGAAGAAAGAGTTTGGTCTGATCATCTTTTTATTATATTTCAGTTAAAGATATGGGAATACAAGTCTACTCAGGTATGTGCTAAATAAAGACAACGCTTAGGTTAAAAATGCAAAAATCCCAAGGAGAAGAGATATATACATTTTATTTTAATAATTCCACTTCATATACATTTTTCCATTGGTTGGTTTCAGGGAAACTAGTGATGAGATAGAAAATTTCCCTGATAACATGAATCTCAGAGGTGTTGGAAACATAGGAAGAAATTTGATGTTATGTAAGAAATTCTGGATGATTTTGAGGAATGAAGTAGTACAAATGGAAAGAAATTTTGCAGTAGAAGCTGTGGCTTTGGTGTGCAGAGCAATCACTGGCTACCCAAATAATAGCACTGTCCTCTGGCCATAATGAGGCAAATGAAGCCGCAGGAAGCGTCAGGCAAAATTATGGTAGTTGGAACAGTAGTGGGAAAAAGCAACCCACCTGGCTTTGAGAGGATTTATATCATTGTATGAAAGGGATTACATGACATGGTTGCCTGCAATAGCAGAGACTTGTGTTTCAGGAAGCCTGGACCTGTTTGTTGAAATCAAAGCAAAAACAAGATCAAGAAGACAAGTGCTACTTAAGTTACTGAAAATATACCTTGCAGCAATATGTGAATTATTATGTTTGCAGTAGCCTGAAAACTATTATTTGTTCATCTTTTTCATGAAATCAGGAAGCAAGGACTCAGAGAGTCTTCTTTTTTATCTGTACACAGCAGCTCTGCTTCATTTTCTGAGAAGTTTACCAGCGATGAATTAGAAGGTTTAGAAACAGGGAGAAAAAAAAAAAAAAAAGATATTTCCTTGCTTTGTCAATAGCTGGATGAAGCAAAAAAGAATACCTGTGAGATAGACTAGTAAAAGGATCACTGACAGGCCTGAAACTATCTAGAAGCACTAGGCACTGGCAAGGCAAACATAACTCGTTTATCGCAAAACTGTGCACTTCCAAGCGTGATCTGATGATAAGTCAATGTTATCACAGTAGGTCTGCATGGCATCTGCTGCGGAGGGGTGTACCACTCTTCAGAGTAAGTGCTGCCTGGCAATATACAGGCAAGTCTTGTGACATATCCTCAAAAGGGATACAGCAATTAGCTTAATGGAAAGGAAACAGTTTGCATACATGATTGAACTTTCATGCTATCTGTATAAAGGGCCTGGGGAGCGTGAAATGACTCATGGGTAGCTTCTTTTTTAGAAGGCTGCTGAATAAGTTATTAGACAAGCAACTACCCTCAGGCCAGTATATTGGGCTCAGGGAATAAGTAAACACAGAAAGAAAGAACGAAGGAATAAAATGTTTGTGAGAGAGACAGTGGTTGCTCGTACAATACTGTCCCGCTTCCAGGCAAATACACTTTCTAGAGTCTTAAATTTCTTCCTGTAGTAACAGACTGAGGGCTGTACTGAACTTTAAAGGCCTTCATTAGTTGTGAAGTTGTGCTGAGACCAACCACAGTGCAGCTATTCAATAAAGATATTTCATTATTTTGTTACCAGACTGCTTAGCATCTCAGTAACAGAAAGAAACAAAAAGCCCCAAAGACCAAGCACAAATTAGAGCTGTTAATCTTTAAAGACAGCTGATCTTTCTGAATATTCTGGGACAGATTTCTTTCTGCCTGATAATAGTTGAGATTGGTACTTAGAAGAGTCACTCTTGTCTAAATGAGAACTGTTTGATGGTTTTCTTTAAATGAGCAGGTTTTTTTCATAACCATATCAAACTCAGTCACATGGAACTAGCTGGCATTTGTTTATTCTTGAGGATTTGCCTCTCCTAGCAAAGATATTCCTGCCCAAGGTTACCGACATAGCACACTATGCGGCCATTCAAAAGCCCACAAGAGTTTGTGGAGGGAAAGGGGAGATGTTGATGTACTGAAGTGCCTGTGGGCAGCTAGGAGGTTACATCCGTCTAAAAGGACTGATTGCAGCAAAAAGAGATCTTTTCTTCAGCAGTTTTGTTCAAGCTGCAAAACAAAATGGGATACTCAATGATTTATTTTAAATTAAATAGTATGACTCATGTCTGCGCCATATCAGAGTTGGTCTCTCTCCCAATCCATGTATGCCTACTCCAGGAAAAGCATCAACAGCATTTCTCTGCTCCACCATTTCCTGCGAGTCTCCATCAACATGAAAACAAAATTGTCATGCAGCATAAATAAGGTAATATGAAAATATGGTCACTGAAAGTGGACTAAGTGGTGCTTTCAACATGCAGGAAGCTTCTGCTTTGATCATATTTGCAGTTGCCAGCTAATAGCTACCTGACAGAGAAAACCACACAGATCTCTTTATACCTCCCTCCAAAGCTCTTCCCTACAATATTTGTTTTACTGAATTCTCATCAAGTTATAAACACCATCTCAGAGCTCTTTTTAATTACTGCCTAAGAACATGACTGCAGTGGATCAGCAAAAGTTGGACTCATTTTAAAATTTTTGTTTTCAAGCTTATTTGTGGCGTGAGAGGGAGATAGGGTATGAAATTGCCATCTGATTGAATTTCACCACAAGAAAGTTTGAAAGGCTGTTCAAATAATAAAAAATGCCTCATTCAATTCCCTATCCACAGTATGAGTCTCATCGCTGTAACGTGGGACATAGCCATGCCACTATTTCCCTAGATAGATACAAGCTAAATGTACCTATCTGCCAGCCTCGTAATCACAGTTGTCAGGTCAACAGCTGAGTGCTCTGGTCTTCACGTCCCTTTTTGAGGTAAAACAAGAATCATGTTACCCTACAAGGAAAGTAAGAGAGACTGGAAAAAACTTGAAGAGATGAAATAGAACTTATCTCAGTGATAAAAATCTATTCATAGTAATTATATTCAGTAATAACTTCTATTGTCCCTCAACGGTCTGTATGAGGACCAAAACTACTTAATAGTTTCATCAACAACGTAGACAGTGGGCTTGAGTGCACCTTCAGCAAGTTTGCAGGTGACACCAAGCTGAGTGGTGCAGTTGATTCGCTGGAGGAAAGGGATGCCATCCAGAAGAACCCTGACAGGCTTGAGGAGTGGGCCCGTGTGAACCTCATGAAGTTCAACAAGGCCAAGTGCAAGGTCCTCCCTCTGGGTCGGGGCAATCCCTAGTATCAATACAGGCTGGGAAATTAAGGGATTGAGAGCAGCCTTGCCGAGAAGGACTTGGGGATAATGGTAGACGAAATATCGGACATGAGCCAGCAACGTACGCTTGCAGCCCAGAAAGCCAATAACATCCTGGACTGCATAAAAAGAAACATTGGCAGCAGGTCAAGAGAGGGGATCCTGCCTTTATACTCTGCTCTCGTGAGACCCCACCTGGAGTACTGCTTCCAGCTCTGTGGCCCCCAGTACAAGAAAGATATGGACCTGTTAACAGCGGGTCCAGAGGAGCTGGAGACAAAAATGGTCAGAGGGATAGTACACCTCTCCTATGAAGAAAAGGTGAGAGTTGGGGTTGTTCAGCCTAAAGAGAAGGTCCAGGCAGACCTTATTGCAGCCTTTCAACATATGAAGACTTATAAGAAAGACAAAGAGACTTTTTACCAAGGTCTGTAGCGACAGGACAGAGGACAACAGTTTTAAACTGAAAGACTCCATATTTAGATTGGACATAAGAAAGACATTTTTTTATTATAAGGGTGGTGAGACTCTGGAACAGGTTCTCTAGAGAAGCTGTGGATAGCCCATTGGATGTGTTCAAGGTCAGGTCAGATGGTGCTTTGAGCAAATTGATTTAGTGAAAATGTCCCTGCCAATGGAAGGGGGTTTGGACTAGATGATCTTTAAAAGTCCCTTCCAACAAAAACCATTCTGATTCTACAAATCGTTTCAGGATCTCGGTCCCTGGTGTGACACCTGACAGACAGGCTGCTATATCTGAATAAGTATCCCCCAAAAAGGAACTCCTCACCAAATAAGACACTAGAAAATTGTCAAAGATTACTATAGAAATTCAGTTCAACTGTGTTCTCAGCCACGCCTGAACAAGACTTCTACTCATTATATTTCATTTAATATATTTATTCGTTTTCCTATAGCTATGTTAGAAATGCAGCTAATGTCAGCATGAGCTGAAGAGGTTTGATTAAAAAAGGAAAGAGCTAGAACCTTTATTCAGTCTCTCAGTCTACTCCACATTTCTACTGAACTTTATTTCTTTCTTCAAATGTCATAATTTATTTCTTTTTTATTATTTAGCACCTCCGCTTTTTATCAATAATCTCCCTAGAAAGGCTATTGCTGCAGAACTTCCTGCTGAGATCACATCAGGAAGTAATGGGAGTGTCACAGAGGAATATGCTCTCATATTTTCGGTATCACCTTTCTCCTTTTAATTTCCTCTCTATTTGTATGGGAGGAAGGGGAGAGTCCAGAATCCAGTGTCTAAAAGCCTTACTAGATTATCTTCCTGTCATTCTCTGCTAATACAAGATGCTTCCCTGCATGGCATCAGCTAGTGCTTTGCCAAGTCATCAAAGTCCCAAACAGACAAACATTCTTGCCAGGAAGACTCATATCTCACTATTGCAAAGGCTTTGGTTTATGTTTAACCAAAACAGCCCTTTTAAAGACCTTCCCTATTGATCTATCTAAAAGTAACACCCAAGTTATTTTCCTCCCTTGGAATTTAACAGCCTTCAGTTAGATACAGATTTTTGTGAGAAAGCAGTTTGTTCTATGACCATCATGAGCAATTGTTACATCTTATAGGTAATCCAGAAACCCAGTAAAATTCAGCCCCAAAATTTCACAATCCTTGAAGATAACTACAAAAGCCTTACAGAACAGAAATGTGCAGGCAACCTTAGCTGTTGGTTTTGTTATAAGCTTCAGCTAGAGTACTTATCAGCTTCACAGGAGTGAATGGTTGTGAGAGCTTGTATTTGTGCAGACATTTGAAGATAAAAGAATTGAAAGTTGCTTTATATATGTATGTGTGTGTGTTGGATAGGTAGAAGAACGGTGGACAAGAGCCTCCAGGCCTGAGAAGCCACTATCTGAATTTACAATGCAATAGCTGTTTGTTACACAAGACAGGATTTCAGCAATATCCACTGGGAATTTCTTTTTTCGTAGGTGTTGCAGTTTGACATGTCCAGTATATGACATGTATAAAGGCACACAAGCACACTTGCATACACATGTACGAATATTTCCTACTCCTTTTTCCAAATCTATCTTTCGAAATAAAAGCAATTCCAAAATGGAGTTACTGTTGAGAGCCTCTGTAATTTACTAATTTCAACTGGACAATATTCTAAGAATTCTTTATTACATTCAAACATTTCTTTTAAAATTAATAAATTCAAATTTAAATTCAACACAAAATATGACAAGACATGGAAATACGCAATTATAACATAAACAGCATATGTTTGTTAAACATATTCTTTCTCATATAACTAGAGGGAAGATTAAAATATTTTAACATCAGTATAGTTAAATTTAGTACTACTAACTCCGTATTCCTTCATGATTACCATAATGATAATAATAATCTTGTCCTTAAAGTGTTGCTTACCTGCTTGCTCTCTAGCAACTTTCTAGTAATCCTGATAAATACTTTGTACAGAAAACCTGTACAGGTCTTTCTTTCAAAGTTATGTTATTTTAATTCCTGTTACTACCATATTTAGGAGATAAGTCAGTTCCTCTTTGGAAGAGACAGATCATAAGAAGTTAACATTTAGCAAGGTTACTTCCCTTCTGTTCAGCTACTACATGCCCAATAAATTCTTTAATGCGTTTCTCATTTTAGTTTCAAATGAAAACAAGTAAGTTTAATGTGGTAATTCCTGTAAAAGGAATACATTTCTAATATTTTGAAATTTAGTGCTCCTGATTTACATCACTCCTGTACGTCTGACAGAAAATTCCCATCCATTACTCATACATGGTACAACATAAGCAACCAGCCCACATGATCACTGTGAATATTGACTTGCAGGAAACAAGGAAGTATGGGGCTTTCCAGATCACTACTGCAATGTAGGCAACTTTTTAGAGAGATGAACTATTATTTCTGTCAATTCATTTGCGTCAAACCATAGACAGCACAGAGACCACAGACAGAAACACTCTAAGAAACAGGAGTTTCTGGCAACTGAAACAAAGCAATGCAATGTGCAGACAGAGTGTGGGTGAATAGGGAAAGTGTGAATATGTTTGAAAAAGTATAGGATAGACTGCAGCCAGTGAGCGTAGGCCTGCTTCAATCCCCTGGCCACAAACCACTGACTTATCAGAAACTATTATAGACACTTGTACCTTCTTACAAATTCCCCATTGCAACTTTCTTCCCCTTGGAACTGGCCATTTCAGGTTGGTAAGATACCCTCTGAAGATCATAGCGTTGGCTGAAAACTTTATGGTGAAACGGGTTTTCATGAGAAAATGCCAGTTTGACAAAATCAAAAAGTGTTGTGCAAGGCTGTTGGCTTCGCAGCCCTCTGGCAAGCTTAGGCAGCGTTGTGTCATGATGACACCAGACAGGCCTCACTAGACCTGTGAGCCTCATGACAGAACTCTCTCAGGGATCTTAGGACTTTTGGACATTGTCATGTGCAGCTTTCCAGACTTCTGTACCCTTTCCAATGTCAACAAAGCCCTGGGATCTCAATTCCTTCTGAAGGCTTGACTTTTTCTGCTGGTGCAGGGAGCCTGGCAACCTTGAAAACCCTGACTCACGCCAAGGCTCAGAGGTCTGCCTCTCATGCTCATTGATCTTGGCTCCTATGTGATGCCAGGGCTCCTAGCCTCCTGGCTGTGTTATTGACTTTGCTTTTATAGCCAAGCCAAGAGCTGCAGTGCTTAGCTTTCCACTCTTAACTTTCACTATGAGTTTGCTAAGCCAGCTGATTTGATACCTTTTTAGTTTTCCACATGTAGGCATGTTCATTTTTCATTTAAAAACCGAGCATTTATGGCCATCAGATCTGCACTGTGGACATGACGCCAATTTAGCTTTATCTTTAGATGCATGTCTATAAAGCAGTGATATAGTTTCAGCTATATCAGCTGAAGATAAAATCAGATCTTCTGCTCATCTAATCCAACCACCTCCTTCTCCTAGGCTCTACTCGTAAAAAGATACTTCTGACAGAAAACACTACATCTTTGTGGTTTTCTCTTTGTAATGATATTTTAGAGAAGGGGATTTTTTAGGTGTGCCTAGCCATGCCAGCTAATCTCTGTGTGCCAGCTAATCTCGACAGACGCATGCCTTCTAGACACTAGCAAGACTTGAGTTAAGGGTTACCTCTATATTCTATTTCAGTTTCGTGGGGAGAAAAGCGATCAATATATGTCAAGTGACACTTAACTGACCAAATATAATGTTGGTTTCAGGTTGCACCACCAAGAAGGTCAAATGACACTGCTGAGTGCTATTACATCTTTTCTTTCTCCCTGGTACAAAGCTAACTTTCATCTGCAGCGAAGACTGGGTCAGGGCAACAGAGGAACAGCTGTTCCCCAAATGTGTGACTGGAAGCATGTGCTGCAGCAGGCAGTCATAACAGCAAAGTTGTATTCCCTTATCCCACTAAATTCACCTGTGAATACAACACATTCCTCCCCCTCCTCCCCTGCCCCCAGCCTTCCCCACTGGAACTAAGGGAGAAGACTGAACGAGAAGTACATAATTATCCATTTTTAAAGATTAAACCAGACAAAATTTGTTGTTTCTTCATTTAAAAGAAAACCAGAAAGAGTTCTGAAAACTTCAGGAACCATTTCTTCTCTCATAGTCTCATCTAGCAGAAGTCTCACACTCTTCTATAAGGTAGCTGTGATGGCTTATCATTACCACCCTACTGCAGATCAGTAAACAAAACACTTAGCTTCATATTTACTTTTTGAGTGATTCTCTTTAAATGCTTAAAATGGCCTGGTCAGCTCTCCGAAGAGTAGTAACACAATCCAAAATAACTCAAAAAAAAGTCAAATAGAAAACAGCTAAGACTGGTTGCAGGTGCCAGTTCTGCACCAGCTCCTCTAGTTATTGATCTTGTTAACTTGAAAACCACATTTCCTAATTTTTTGATTTGTGTCTTCACTTTGACTTCAGTGAAGATCAACATGAAGAAAGCAGAAACCTTCACAGGAGCGGACAGAGTTTGTGTTGTGTTGTTCTTCACACAAAGGCGCTCAGGGGCACTAAGATCACGCTACTTTAAAATGGTAGCTACCAAGTTTCATGCAGAGCAGGGTAAAATATTTTATGCAAATTATATATTACACAAAACATTGTATTTTTTCTAATACTGTGCATGCAGATCATAAGCTAGATGCATGACATTGGAATGTGTGCCTGCCTTCTACATTGTTTCAGACAACACTTTCATTGGTTGGGGTTTCTTGTAAAGGGATTTCAGTGTCCTGTTGATGCTAAAGAGAAAAGATACAATGAGAAGTTCACAGGAATTGTGTTACCTCATGTGATTTGTCTCCCACTACTTAAGTTCTTCATTTTCGCATTCACATGGTTTCCTTAGAGTTCATTTTATCCAGAGATGAACCAATATCAAATTTTTGTTGGCTGTGAAAAACAAAAATAGCACTGATATTTCACAAGTAACATAGTCCCAGGTAATAATAAAATAATGACCAGAAAAATATATTTTCAAGAGCACAGTTTGTAGAATTCTTTGCAGGTCCCTGAGGTTTCCCTGTTTTGCTCATACCCATTGAAATGGCTGAAATTTCACACGCTATCTATCTCTTTGAAAGTGGGATTCCAAATGAAAAACGGATTTTGTTTCCACATCAAAAACTTTCAGGGTCAGTCAATGGTTCCCTGGCTCTGAGTGTACACATACAGCTCTCAGGGGAGCTGCGCTCCACCAAGCTGCGCTTGGTTCCACCTTGCTCCTTTGCAAAAGGTGGAGGGTTTAGTCTCTGGAGGACAATGGGGTTTCAGTTCTCTAAGCTGGCCAGTTGTCTCACTAAGGCACACTAAGGTTTTTGCAGAACTAATGTGGGGGTTGCTGTCTTCCCAAAAGAGATAGAGTTTGAGGTCGCTTTTATGATATTCCTCCTAATACAATATTGTCTTCATTTTTTTAATGTACTATCTCTTTGTTTAACATCTTATTGCTATAGACCTAACAGCAGGGAGTTCGCGCCCTTTACATTTTCAAGACAGACAGCAGAGAGCCATATGAAGCCTAAGCTTTCCTTCCTTTCTCCTAGTGCCTGGAGTACTTTTTTGCATGTATGGCGTGTGAGATGCAGCACTCATCCTGCAGCCACTCTGAGCACAGATGGCATCTGGGGGCCAACTGAGACAGAGAAATGTGTGCTCTTTGCAGTATCTTTTCCTGAAAAGCACCAGGAGAAAGATAAAGCAAAGGCAGCGGGAGGCTAGTTTATATTAACACAGAAGATTATTTCCCTGGTTTTTTTCCTTCCACGCTTGCTGCCTTGTGGCCAAAGCACCCCTTCTGAGATGGTGCTTACACACTCGCGGCAAGGTTATTTTGATAGATGAGTACCTTCTATGTCTTAAGTGACATACTGCTTTTATCTGAATGAACATAACATTTTCTTCTAACAGAGGGATGTTCTCAAGGTAGCATACACTGATCTCTCTTAGTTTCCTTCTTACACTTTCTTGGTGCTATTATGGCAGAGAAAAATCATTTCTGCACTAATACTATGTCCAACACAAGTTCAGTTCTTTCTAGGGCTGCATCTTGCCTGGTCAGGACTGCCTACTTGTCCCCATTGAACTAAATCAGAGCTTTGTCCAGACCTTGGCTGGAACAATAACATCAGGGAAAGAAGAACCAGTGGTCTGTCATACATATCAAATAATGTTATAAGAATATTTTGAGACAAATAAAAGGGTCCAGACTAGAATAGCTTCATGGACAGACTCTTCAATGTGAACACCACTGTTAGCATCATTGGTGGCAAGCAGCAGAAAGGCCACACAGAAAGGGACAGAACTAGGTAGGTCAACTAAGAAATGCGTATCCCAAATATCACCCTAATTTCCACTGGTAAGAGGCTCACTGATTCTTGCAGCATGAGATGTAATATTCTCTCTCTTTTTTTTCCTGATAATTAGAGTAATTCTGGAAATTCTTGCTGCTAATGTATTTTTTCTTAATTCTTGCTAAAATCCTCTGTGACACCTTCTGCCAGCTAGCATTTACTTACATATATTGGAAAAAACATATCTTTTTGATTTACTGTCTTTTAATCGCACTGAAGGTCTCTCTGGTTTTGTGGTGCTGGGCTGGGAGACAAAAGGCTTCAGTCCTGCCTTCCCACATGCCCATCTGGAAGCTGGTGTGGTGCAGCTAAGAGCCTGGACCATGGTCAATGGGGCACTTCCATCCAGCCTACTTCTTCTGTCCCCAGGAGCAAGGAACAACTTGCACACACAGCAAACACGGCTGCACACCTCCTCCTGTCCCTGTGACACCCCAGCACAAACCATCAAATGCTTCCTACTACCAGCCTCTTAGAAAGGGTGAAGAGCAGAGGCTGCTGCCGAGGGAGAAGGGAGAGAAAAAGATGAAAGGAACACTGATCTAACCTAAAGGCGGGATTTGATCCACGCCAGATGGTATGAAGTATGGAAAGTATGTTTCAGCAGAGCACCAAGACAGAACGCGCAGTTCCTCTGAACTTATGTAAAATTCCCCACCTTCTCAGAAGGCGGTTGTTTGAGAGAGCCCTGACCTAACAAAAACAATGTGCGTCTGTGGGACACACTCCCTATGCAGCAAAAATGTCAAGGCTCCTCATGCTGTCCAAGCATGATCAGAATAGATCAATATTGCAAATACTGTCTCCCAGATTGCTATCGTTGTTTACATCTGACTCTGATAGAAATACAGCAAGTTGTAATAACCATCTTTTTGATGTCAATGATTTCCCAGTCTGATGTGAGGTATTATGCTGACACACATATCTGTCTTCCTGTTATGTACCAGGCAGAGTATTTTGTAAGAAGAGACGCTGCAGCAGTGAGAGTGGTCGATAATTCTCTTGGCCTACCAGACTCTATTAATTTAAAATTTCTGTCATGTAACCAATTGCTTGGCACTTATGTTGACGTTCAATAAGTCATTTTAGCTAACTTAGAGGACCCTTTAAATTTTAAAGATGCTATGAAATTCCTGCTGAATACACATAGCCATTTTGTAACTGTTAAGCAAAATAGTTATAGATGGTTACCCACAAAATACTATTCTCTTTCAAAACCAGTAATTTACTGTCTGCTCCACTACTAAATTCCTTAATTTGTCCCACCAGAGTATCTCATTTTGGACTAGTTTTTGATATGCTTAGCGTTATCTTGGCATTATTTTTCCTCATTTCCTACTTATGGAAGTAAAAACATATTCTCCACACTTTTCTTAAATGCAAAGAATCTTATATAATAAAATGCCCTCGCATTGAATCTAACATAAGAAAAGTTTTTTTATTCAAGAAATATAATGATAGTGTTTTAACTATATTCCTAAATTACACTCCCCTCTGAGACTCATGTGATCTTGGGTGCCTTTCTCCTTTGGTTCCCTTGATGAAGGCCAGCCTACAACGTTATTTGAATTCACTGGAACTTCTTCTATACTTAGTCTTAAGTACATAGTTCCTCACTTGACAGGAGTGAGGATTTTGTTACTAGTATCTCTTACCATTAGGGCAAAAACCGAATGGCCAATACTCTCTGCTGAACTTCAGACTCTAACAGAGGACATGGCTGAGCGCGTTGTGTGATTAGCTACAAGAAAGGCCACCCATATCCAGAGCTGTTGACTAGACCCCAGCAGCAGATGCCAGGATGTATATGCAGCTCCTTTGCAAGGCAAGGGTAAGCTTCTGAAAATTACAGATATGTGTAACGAGGCATCTAAAATCGGGTTTTATTGTGAAGTAGCTCTGTGCACACTGAAAACAAAAGACAGACAAAAAAAGCTGCTTAGTGATACGAGTCAAAGGCAAAGTTTTTCCATGGCAAGCCAGCAGATGTCGAAAACATTGCACGAAATCTTCCGACTCCATTCCTCCCCCAGCCCGAGCAGTAAGGCAAGTAAGCGCAGGCAGAGGAAGGGTTACTGCCTTCCCAGCTGTTCGCACAGAAGGACACTTTGCACCTGTTCCCAGTGAATGAAAGTTTGCTTTGTGTAAAAGCGGTTCATCACCCCAGCGCTGGCGTCGGGGCGGTGGAGCAGGCAGAGCCCAGGCGCATTCTGGCTGGAACCAGCGCGCTGCCGAGGAAGAGGGAGGCTGGCGGGCAGGTCCCTTGCCATCAGGCTTCATTAGCTTTAATGTGTAAACATGCCCCCACCTGAAGGCTGATGTCACAGCAAATGCAAACAGCAGGGATGGTCAGCTAAGCGTAAGCAAGAGAATGTGTATTTTTCACTTTAATCCCAGCTCTATTTAGTTTACTGTATTTGCTTAAGGCTGACATACTTTTCATAGCTACCAGTGAGCTGCTATTCAGAAATCTGTACTGCACTGCCCCTGTATAATTATAAAACAATGTCCTCCATGCTTCCTTTGATGTTCTCTTAGATCAACATCTCCTAAATTGTGGTTTATCTCAGACATTGCTATTAGGTTTCTGCCAGGCCCCCAGCTGGGGTGAATGAGTGTAGATCTGTGGGATCTTAGGGGAGCACCAGAAGTTCACACCAGCAGAGAGCGTCTGGGCTGTCTTGTAAAAGTCAGTTCTCAGGTGACGCAGTCATGGCAAAGGCATGGACTATGGTCAAAGTATTTCTATATTAAAAAAAAAAAAAAAAAAAGAAAGAGAATTAAAACCCAAATCCCATAACTAAAATAGCAGCTTCTCCTTTTCTCATGCCAACTTGTGACCCAGCAGTTTAAACACTTCTCCTCTTCGGCACCGGGGTCACAAATGGGGCACATGGGCCACCCGTCGGGGCCAGTGCGGCAGCAGCAGGGGAGACCCAGATTTCCTCTTCACCCCTCTGACCCTCAGAATATATCACTCCCCACCCCCACTTTAATCCTGGGGTCTTTACTTTGGAGCTTATAATAAATCAATAGACAATAAAAGAAAATCCCTGTGGGAGCAGCAATTGTGGCCCCGTTATAAAAGCTTAAATTCCCCACCTGCCACTTGACCAGCAAAAAGCTTGGATTCCCCACTCCAGTCGAGATTATGTAAAACTATTCAAATCCTGAGTGACAGTATTTATGAAGACAGCTGTTGGGCTCTCCAACTTTGGGAGGCAGAGGCAAATGCTGTGGAGTCCAGTAAGAGCTGTCCTGCTATTCACCCTCCCAGAGATCCTTACAATGCCTTTTTTTCTTTTTTTTCCTTTTTTTTTTTTCTGTCCAGGTGGAGGGACATGAATAATTAGTCAGAGAAATAAAAAATTCCCAACCCAAAAGTTCTCAGAAAAGCCCTTTAAAACAGAGACTGATTCAGAGACTGTTCTCCTCATACTCACTTCTCCCTCCCCTTTTTTCTCCCCACCATTTTTGTGTTGTGTTATTCGTCACAGAAAGTGTCAGAAGGCGGTGGGGTGAGATGTCTTGTGAACTGGTCATTTGACAACACCATTAAGCTTGATACGTTTCTGGGAAGAAGATTACATTAGAAAGATGCTATCATGTTTTCAGTCAATCAAATGTTTAACCACTCCCCTCCATCTCACTGAAGCTCTGCCATTGCCAAGTATTGCCATTCTTGGTGGTATTTCAAACTCCTGTTTACCACCAGGGGGTTGAAATTCAGTAAAACAAAGTGGTTTCCCATGGCAGTGGTTACCGTGCATTGGGGAAGGCTGGAGCAAAAATCCCAGCCACTCACCATGAGAGTATCCCTGTTGAAAGCCCTGTTGACTTCCCTGTGTTCATTGGGTTCTGAATGCCCATGCCGTAATTACAGAAATAATTGGAGAAGCCTGTCTGTTTACACTTCTTTTTTTCAAAGACTAAACTTCCACAGAAGTCAATGAGGAATTTCTTTTTTGCTGGGAGGTGGATCATGCCAATGAAGTTTTACTGAATGTGCAGTGTTCATTTGACCTACTTCACATCTGAGATCGGCTCTAACAATACGATGTACCAGTATTTGATAAAACCTCCAAGACGCATAACAAAAACATACATGCAACACGCCTATTGCACTATGACCGTAATCTTTTCGACCTTGTCTTTACTTCTGATCAGGAGCTTATTTCTTATCTTTGTTGCATTTGTACAGTTACATTTTTCATGTGCAGGCCCTGGCCTTTAATTTGTTTGGTTTGGCAACACAGAGATACAATAAAACCGTACCAAGAGGAAACCTGGAAATTCCCTTGCACAGAGGCGGTCCTGTGGCAGTCAGGTCAAAATCAGAGCCTCTCCTCCTGGAACTTTCCAGGCTGATGGGCAGTGCAGGGTATGGCCACAGTCCTCGTACTCCCACTGGAGACAAACCAGGATCTGGTTTGTCTCATGTAACATCAGTCATCAAAAAGGTAGGTGCCTAACCCCCCTCCCAACCCAGCTTTCTGAGAGAGGCTGGATGAATTGCCCACTGGGGCTGCCCTATCTACAGGAGGCTAGCTGAGACCAAATGACTTTTATATGGCTAAGAGAAAGTAAACCCAGTCTAGAACTAAGGGGTTATTTCACTCCCAAAGTTCATGCCATGATTTCAATCTGCCACAGAACTGAAAAAATGGAGAATTAGTTTTCTTTAGTGTCCTTTATTCTCTTAGCATCCAAAATATAAGCCAGTGTACTCACAGCTGCAAATCTCCCGGTCAAAAAGCTAGACTTCTGAATGAAACTTTCACAGATGAGAAGGCAAAAAAAAAAAAAGCAATAGCAAACATGAATTATGATGTAAAGAGTTTTTTAATTTTAAACACCAGAATTCATGTCACTGTATTAATTTACTTAATAATGAATGCTTCTTTCTGACTGGTTATTCTCTACGAGTTCTGAGGCAGCAGATGGGCAAGCAGAACACGTATACCCCTCAAAATGAACTGAACGCTCCTGATCCAGAGAGACTGTCTGCTTCCTTTGCAGGAGTGAGGAGCATTCCATGCAAGTTAAGTTGAAATGAGAATGGAAGGCATACAATCTTTCACAAAATTTTTTTACATATGCTACTGTACTTCATTTATAGCTAATTATTTGACCACGTGAACAGCTCATAAAAGCAGATTTCAATTACAAATACTTATGCACATGACAAAAAAATAACAGTTAGAAAATGTTTATCCTTCCTTGATTTGCCTTGTCAAAACATACACATTCATTTCTTTGTTTCCTTTTTTTTCCTGAGAAACATCACTGTAATGTATTAAAAAGCTTCACAGCAGAAAGGGAGCAGGAGTCACCATCAGGTTCCAGTTCTGCACCACTATTTGCCACCAGAGAATGTAGTCTAAAAAGGACAAGGAGAGAGAAAAGCTAAAGTCTAATTTGAGAACGGGATCTTTGGAAGGGTAATTTCCTTACTGAAGTTCAAAGTACCCAGGCGACTCGGCAGCAGTTTCCCAGTGGTGCTGCCAATGGGCATGTTCTGGATAAACACTGCAGTTGTTCTTCCCACACACATTTGGGACATGGAGCCCCCCCTTCTCCACTGACGTCAAGAGACTGTCCCAGGCACCTGGCACATCCTGGGATTGTGCTCAAACCACTTGTTAACCCAGCAGATATGTTAAATGGAGTGAACTTGGCAGTTTAAGGTCAGTCCCCAGAGATAACATTATCAGAAGAGCCATTTGTCTCCAGTGGGAGCAAACACAGCCAACTATCAGGATCCTTCTTTCCACAGCTCCTGCCAGAACCTGGTAGGAAAAAAAAATACCAGAACTTCAGGAATCAGGGTTCTTGCTACCCTTATTTATTAACAGTGGGTTGTTTGATTTTATGACCTATCTGGCTATCTGGTGTGTAGCACTAGCAAAGTAGCAACGGTTTAACCAGAGAAGCCTCAGGAAAGACGCAAATCATATATGTAGTATTTCCCTTTCATACTCTAACAGCCTTCAGATCTGTCTGGGCCAGTACGGCAGTGCAGGCACCATTACCCCAAAAGTGAAGTTATATAGTTTTTGTCTTTATCAATCCCTTCATTCTTTCCTTTTGAACTATTCCAGACTTCAACACACATTGAGTTCAGAGAGAGTTCAAGCTCGCTGCTTACACCAGGAGGGCTGAAATCTTCGGTTTCCATTTCACAGGGATCGTTACAGGTTCACAGAGCGGGTAAAAGGCAACACCTAATATTTGTGCCAGCCTGGCATTCACTCCATGCTGCTCAGCCTCCCAGCTCCGCTCCTCACAGAGCTGGGATGGAAATCCATTCGCAGCTAGAAAGGCTTGGCACATCAAAGGGATGGTGTCAAAGCAGTAGGCCCCGAATGTTATCTGTCCTCTCTTGTCTACGTTTGTTTGCAAAATCCACATTTTCTTTTCAATATAGGATTGTTTTATTTCCAGGCACAGCTTGGAGTGAATGCTTTTCTAGGTCAGTATCAATGTCAGAATCAGTAACAGTCCTAGTCCAGTGAGTATGCAAGGGAAAAATAAAACCCACAAAAAAAAAAGGGGGGGAGAGGGCAAAGATATATTAGGAAAGAGCAACTTTGTTTGGACTTGCATAACACTAAGAGAAATGACCATGAGGAAAAAAGATTTTTGAAACTGAGGTAAATGATACGCCATGCACCTTCTCAAAGTAAGCTGCAGATCTCATATTTAAAAGAAAGCACAATATTTTGGTTTAGCTTATTGACTCATTTGTGGTCTGTGAAAAACAATGCATCGTATAACAGACATCATCCATTACACTGCAGTGCATGCTAAGAGGGGGAAAGAAAAAGGAAATACTGCACTCCTACAAATGGAAATGTTTGTGATAAATGGAGGACGAGAGAATTATCACTGAACAGTGTGTTCCCAATACTAAAAGGTGTAACAATTTTTTAATCTTCTTTTGAGCCCTACTGAGACTTTTGCTTCCAAAAGAAACTGGCCGTAGCAAAAATAAGAGTACTGCTGCTGAATTAACGCACTGTTTTGTTTGCTGCTTTAAAGTGTGTTGTACCATTTCATGTTACGCCTTTGGTTTTAACAGATATGGGGCTGATCTTTATCACACGGGTGTAAGTAGGAGCGTCTCCCTTTCTGTTTGCTCAGAGAGCAGGTTCCAGCACGGGGCATGCAGGCCATGGCAGAAGGCCTATTCGTGGGAGGGATGGGGTGACTTTTGCCCTACGGATGGTACAGCAACTTGCTGCTGGACTTGCAGGTTCGCCCAGCCTGGCAGTGTGAAGGTTTGCCCTTTTTCCAGGTACAGACAGCGCTACAGGGAAGCAGCCAGCAGTTTGCCTAGACATTTTGTTTGCTCTCCTTGGATCTGTCCAGTGCGGCGTGGTTGCTTGCTCCTCATGCTACAAAGAGCAAACGAAATCTGCCTTGACGTTCCTTCACCCCATGCCTTCCCTCCAAATGGGTCTTGCAAGTATATTTGTGTAGTAGGTTTGCAAAATTGTAGGCGCCCTATGGCAGAGGCAGTGTCATCTGATGTGCCTGCACAGGACCCAGTAGAATGAGGCCCTGAACCTAATTTGCAGCCTCTAGGCACTACAGTAATATCACTGATTTAATACAAAAGACAGTGAGAGGAAGGGACACGCTATTCACAATGCTGACTTCTTCCCATCCACAGATGCTTGGCAGGACTTCAGATCTGCATTTAGGGACTATGTAGGCTTTGCTGAAGTGGCCATTCTTTGTACAAATATGCCCCCAAGCAGCAATAAAAAGAAACAGATGCAGATTAACAATAACAAATCACACACCCAGTGCACTATACATGTAACCTAATGCATGTGAATAGTCCTACTGGCCTTACATCTGCTACAGAAACACAGTCTTGTTGTAGGCAGTGTCTTCTTTCAGAGCATCAGCTCTCCCCAAAAGCAAGGAGTTTGCAGGCAAAGGGAACAGCACCCACAGAGGAACTGGGGGACACCAGAGAAGAGCAAAGTGCAGTAGAGCCAAACAAACCCTCAAAATTTGAGACATCTTTTGAAAACTTGCTATTTCAGCTCCCTCTGCTCCCTGTGGGGTGATAGAGGGGGTGGACTGATTCATCCATCCCAAGACCTAAGGAGCTTGTTATGAATCAAGGTGGTTGGAGCAGAGGGGAAGCCTGTATGACCTGCTTACGTTGATCTCCCAATTTTTAGATGAGTAACGCTGGGTGAAACAAATCTCACTTTGATGGCTGAGTTATCTTGCCTACCGCAGCATCAAAAGTGAAGTGGCAGACAAGTAAGTACATCCCCTGCTGTCTGGGGCAGCCAGACCCCAGTCATAGGTAGTTGTGACCTGTAGGCAAGCAGACCTCTGATAATAGGTGCCTAACTTTGATATCATGTCTCCCTCCCTCCACTGACCACACAGAGGGCCCCAGCTAGGACAAGGTTCAAAGCACTTGTAGTTCTCTTGATCTTAAATACTATCACAGGTGTGACAAAAAAATTATTCACCCAGATGAGATGACCCAGAATCTCCAACAGTTCTCATAACAGTTATGGGTTACAATGACACTATGCATTTTAGAGAAGGGATTCAAAATTGCAGAGAGGGACAGCCAAAGGAACTGACAAAAGAAATCTATTTTAGCCCCAAATGGATCAAAAGAGAGAAAGAAAGAGAGAGAAAGGGAGAAAGGGAGTAAGAGAGAAAGAGGGAAAGAAAGAAATAAAGAAACAAACAAACAAACAAATAAACAAACTGTGGTAGGTGGAATGTGTGTTTGCTTGTCTGTATACCTACAGCTTTCTGTAGGAAGTCCAAGAACCTTGTTGCTTCTTCCTGTTTTTGAGCTGCCCTCTTGTGTCTTGTGATCAGGTGTTTTTGACTTGTATGAATTCACACCACCGTTTGTCTGCATCCTCTTGGCATGTACAGAGAGTGAGAGTCAATGACCTTCCACACTACCTCCGCTGCTACTCTCAAAGGATCTATTATGTGGCTCACTGGAAGAGCACAAGCCCGGTTCTGTTTGAGTCAGCATGACTCTTACAGTATAAACACTGAAAAAAAACACCTCTCCACATAGCTAGCCTCACTTTGCATTAGTCAGGAAAGGTCAAGGCAAAATTGGAGTCAGGATAAAATTGGTCAGTGTTTGGAATCAATCCCACTTGAGCTTGATTTCCTGTTTCTGAAAAAAAACAAACCCCACACTGCCTCCCATTATCTGAACACAAAGTTTAGTGAATGTTGCTATACATGCCACACGAACACGTTTTACATACAGTAATTCCTTGTGTTCCTTAAGAAATTATCAGCATGAGTAAAAAGGCTCTACAGCTACTAAGAACCAGAAGAAATTTGAAGACTGGAGTTTGTATTCTTTCCATCTCTATTTATATTATAGGATTTGTTTATTCAGAGAATTACCTCTAAAATTAGCGGCAATCTCTTCTAGAAATACACCCAGGCCAACAGAAGAAACCAAACTGTCAGCTTCCCTCTTTGTACCCAGATCCGCTGTTGTGGATTCTAGAGTATTCACAACAGCCTTAATTTCAAACTGGGAAAAGGGAGACAAAGCTGGCTTGGTGTTTTATTATTTTGCTAATCGGGCTAGAAAAATGAAACTACAGTGTACCTACTTCATCAGAACTAAGATAATTAAAATATCAGTCTGTAGAGAGAGTAATTAGATGCATTATTGATTAAACAGCAGGAAAAGTGACAGTTTGTTAGCTGTCTGTTTTTAATGGGATATCTGTCAAAGTTAGAAATTCGATCTCCCCATTCCCTTCAGCCTCATCCTTCCATCTGGCAGCAAATCCTCATGGAAGAAGCAAAAAACAACACGAGACAGACAATGAAATAACCTTCAAGCTTTGTGGATTTGAGGGCCCAGGAGGCACAAGAAAGCACTTCACATTAGTGTTCCACCATTGTAGATGCCCAATAGATACTCAGTAGTATCCCAGAGAAGATATCTTCTTCAGCAGCATTAACCAGCTAAGATTTTCTTGCTCTGTGTTATTCTAGCCTTGATACTTTCTTTTATCTGTCTGCACCATCTTTACTACTGAAAGTATAGTGTTTTCTGAAAGATTAGAGAGAAGGACTTAGGGTTTGGGGGGTTTATTTTGTTTTGTTTGGGTTTTTCCTTCCCACAGCAACTCACTGCCTTCTCTTTTCGGCTGGACTATTTCTGGAGTGGAAAAAATAATCTCTGCTCACCATACATAGATATGACATTCTCAATTTTCTTCTGAATATAAATTCTTTAGTGCACATTAAAATGGAGATTTCTGCAACACTAGCCTGCTTTTCTCTGGCTGAAATGAAGGGTCATCATGGCTCACATCTTTCCAGTGCTGGTGAAGGTGTGAAATCTTTCAGATATGCAATGCACTACAGGTTCCATGAGTCAAACACACCTCTCTTTATCAATGCATCGTAAGAAGTTGTGTTCCTCTTCCCAGAGACAGAGATGATGCAGGCAGTAAGAAAACTTAAAACTAAGCCTTTTTATTCCAGAAAATACCTTTGACATTCTCTGATTCAGAGGCTTGTAACCTTCCATCTTCAACTTCCTCAAGTCCGCACCATCATCCATTGATTTCCTATCTCCAGATACTCAAATGAAGACTCCGGCTCTATTTCCTCCAACAGCTCTGAATGTATGCCAGTACAACTGGTGTCTTCTCACACTCTCTACCATACATGTTCTACTCCTTATTGCCAGCCTCCTAAAACTGTTCATCCTGCTTTCTCATCAGCATTTACTCTGTCACGGTTCAGTCACTCCGCAGAGCCTTGCAGTACCCAGCAGGGCAAACAGTTTATTCAGTAACACACTCCTGCACATGAGTATGTCACTGCCTGTGAATGACTTGTTACTCTAGAGCAACTGGGAAGAAGTAACGTGGTGGGAAGAGAGCTAAAAAGTCCAGAGGCCAAGGTCCCTGGAGGGGACTTGGGAGGTTTCCAGGAGGAAAAATTTTGCCTGTCCAGACTGATCCTATCCCAGGTCTTTCCTCCTAGCCTGACCTGTTCTGCCCTTTTATGACTGGGCATGGCCCCCTTGCAGCTTGGCTTAACCCTGAGTCACAGAATCATAGAACCACAGAATCATAGAATGGTTTGTGTTGGAAGGGACTGCCAAAGGTCATCTAGTCCAACCCCCCTGCAATGAGCAGGGACATCTTCAACTAGATCAGGCTGCTCAGAGCCCCGTCCAACCTGACCTTGAATGTTTCCAGGGACGGGGCACCTGCCACCTCTCTGGGAAACCTGTTCCAATGTTTCACCACCCTCATTGCAAAAAATTTTTTCCTTATGTCTAGTCTGAATCTACCCTCTTTTAGTTTAAAACCATTACCCCTTGTCCTAGGCCTAACAGGCCCTACTAAAAAGTCTGTCCTCATAAACAACAGGGGAATGACAGTCAGCATGACAATGGCCATGAGGAACAGAGGGGGAAACACATCTGAAAAGTCTCCTTGCTGCCTTGCTTAACCTTAATCTCCAGTCTACTGAGTCATAGATTAAATGGAAGAACAAGCTCAGGGACTTCCTGGTAGAACCGCTGCCTCAGCTCCTGCATCACACCCACTTACAACATCAAGCACAGACTGATTGCATTCAGTAAAGGATAAAGGGACCATGCAAAGGAAGAGCAGCAAGCAGAGTGATGCCAGAAGTCTTACAACTGCTTTATTTGCTCTGGGCATTCTATATACAATGAAAAACATTATGTTACTCCTATGCTAAAGTAATAGGGTTGTGAATGACACCAGCTAGAAAGCCAATGGTGATAATCCACTCCTCCTCAGCACTGTCAATACTTCCCAGCTCTGTGTCAAGGCCTCAGGGAAAGTAGTGCTAATTTGTGTGTTGAACGCCCTGGAGTGTGAGAACAAGGAAGCAAAGGCTGTTCATCGTAGCATTTTGCTATTGATCTGGAATTAGTTTACCAACCATTAATTATAAGCCAGTCAGCTTACACAACCAGACTAATGCATAGGCAGATGCCTCTCAATGCCCACCTGCTGGAAGACCCATCTCATAGTTGGCAGATGTGACACAACACTAGCATGTGACATGGCCAAGACAAGCAACAGGCACACACCTCATCCAGGACAGCATGGACACCACCAGGGAGGTCTGAGAAGTTGCTCTAGAGCTTGCAACTAACACTTCTAAACAGCACTGTTGCTTGAATATATATGTCTTTAGTTTAAAAATAATAGACTGAACTAAATGAATAGACTCCACAGTGAATCCAGCAGAAGATGTAGGAATGTATGCATTTGCCCTTCAGACAAAGGCGCATTTGCCTTCAGACAAATTTTGTCTCAAGTTTCAGACACAAGTGTTATTTCTTCTAAGCTCAGGCACAAGACTGTTATGTGCATGATTACCGTGAAATATCAAGGAGACCCAGGAAAGACACAGCCAAGAGCAGAAAGGGAAAGGGAAATGACATATAATGATACAGTGTTTCAAAATCTGTGCAAATGCTAACAACTAGAGCTTGAAATGAATCATAAACCAAAAACTTTGAAGTAGTGAATGTGATCTGAAAAGGTAGCGGATTGTTAAGACACAGTAGTATGATGTGGACAAAGTGAACGTCGAAGGAGAGTTTGTCACCATGTATAGCATGGAACATAGCTCATTTCTCTGTTTTCTTGGTCTGCTTCTTTACAAATAAAGTCTAGAAATTTGTGCTAAGGCAAATAACTCCAGCTCCAGGAGAATAATTTCCTGACTTCTGTGCAAGAGTTCATTACTCAATAGGTGAGAAAAATGGGACAAAAACCAACCACAAAACCTTCTCAGCAATAGAATGCTACTTGTAAGAAGCACTACACCATTTTTAGAAATTAAGAATAAGTAGGACAAAACAAATCTTTCTGCATATTTTTTAAGGGATTTTTTAAAATGTATCTTAGAGAACTCTTACAAAGACTCCTATACACATGCCAACATGCTGGCTTTTAATAACGAAGAGAAAAGCTAATTCAATTAATTTCTTACAGCGTGAAAGAGAAGACTTGCTGACAATTTATTATCAGGAGCTTCACTGCTACTGCTTTTTTTAATATAAGCTGCTGAGCTATTTAAACAATTGACCTCTCAACCTTTAAGGGGCTTAGTTCACAAACCTGCATACAATTTACCTACTAATTTAACATCTGACTTCAGAACACAACTTAAAACCATTAGCGCTTCAGTGCTGCTTTTTATTCTACCTTTTTCTAAAGCAATATATACAGACAGGCAGTTCTGCGTGTAGATACTTAACACATATTTGATATTAATATATTTAAAATCTTTCATCATGGTGTTCGCCTTAGCATATTATCATCACTTTGGAAGTATCCACGGTTTGACAACAGAAGATACTATATTGTAAGGTATTCCTAATACACGCTTATATAGAGATAAAAAAATATATAAGCAATTTCATTGGCCAGGAGAATGCTTAAAAAAATGTACATTCTTTCTCAGTGCAGAGGAAGAAACATGATGAAAAGGACTTAGCAGACAGAATTTGTATCAGGCAATCTAAATTTACCCCTCCAACATTTTCTAATATATAGCAGTAGAGTCCAGTCGACAAGTAAGACTAAGTAACATATACTTTTAAAGGCTATTGTAAAGCATAAATCTGTGTGCTTTAAACATGAATGATCTTATAACATATTTAAAAGAAGATTTAAGAGATTCTCTGTCTTGTCCCTTATATTTTTGTTGCAGAAAAACATACATACAATTCTGTTTTCAAATTCCACTGAGAAATGCTACACAAAGAAATTTCACAAGCTTAAACAGAATAAAGCCAAGGTAATGTACCTAAGTTTGTTTTAAGGAGGGTAGATAAACTGTGCCTTTGGCATTCAGTTCCGTTCGAGGATGTCAAACCTCTTGTTTATGATGCAAAGTACTAGGCTGATTTGTCCAGCACAAATAAAAACTGCAAGTTCAGCAAAGTTCTTCTTCAGCAAAGAGGAAGGAACACAGTAAATGAAGAAAGCACCCCAGCCATACATAAGGGAGTCTTTGCTCAACCCCCCTGCCATTTTCTTGTTCATAAGCAGTATTTGCCATTTCAGCTATGTTCAATAGTAAACCCCACATATTCCATATATCAGTGACACAAGGCAGCTGAGAACTCGGCTTAATTCGTGAGTCTGGTCTCCATCAAAATGGATTATTTCAAAACTAGAGAGATAGGGCTCCAAAAGTACAGTCTGACATTTAGACCCCAATATTTAAATTTGCAGATGTCTGCTAATCCTCTAAGCAATGTAGCATCACAATAGTCAAACCAGGTGCTTATTTCTGTTGCTCACACATGTCCTGGGACATCCAAGATATCCACACAGGCTGGCACACGTGTCACAGAGCTTTTAGAAGATACATCTCTTTCTGAAGCCCCAGCAGGTTATATCAGGGCACCTCCATTGTACCAGATGTTTGTGTGTGTCTGTAGACAATAGAGGCAGTAAAGCTAAAGAGCTACGCAGGTCACAAGCCAGGGGAGCTCAGTTCAGCTATGTGAGACCCATGTCTTTCTAGGTCAGCAGCTGAGGGCTGGGTGGAATTCCCTACTACCTCTCTAAGACCTCCAAAACTATGGTTAGGCATCCAAATTGAACCTTAGGTCTATCTTAGGCTGTAAAGAATTACTTTCTAGGCTCTTCTGGCTCCACTGAGCCAATTTCTATTGACTTTATAGGGAGCCTATACACCTGCCATGCATGCAGACACTTTTCTATAGACAGCAAATTTAATTTTGATCCTGAGTTGAATCCCATCCTGGCAAGGAGCAGACACAGCAATCAAAGCTATTCCATTGCCAGTAACTCACTACTGTTAATACCTACAAAAACAGAGGCAATGAATAGATCATTCAGAGAAAGCAAATTTTAGGGTAAGCTATCAAGCTGGAACCAATGCATCTTGGTTTTGGATTAGATATAAGTCTGAGTCAGAGTTACGTAGTTGAGGAGCAGAACGTTTCCCCATCCATACCCAGGCAAAATGCTTATATTCCATTCTCTCCACTGTTAGAGAGGATTTGAACACATATTTTTTTACTACTGGGATACTTCCATAAGAATCAAGCCATCATATGTGCTGTTCTTCCTCTTTCCTCCCAGAGTCAGTGCTTTTTGTATGAATGCATTAAATTTTTACTGATCCTAAGAGTAAGAGAAGGATTACATTTAACAGTGCTTGAGGCACTCAGTTAGCAAATGAAAGACCTCTGCTCCAGTTCCTGTACTGTATCAAGTGGAAAACAGCTTTGAACTTAACTCAGTAGACAGAGAAACTTTTGTCTTGGTTTGATTTTTAGTTTTTTAAAAAGGATATCAGATTTACAGATAGCACAAATCAGTTTGATTGAAACTGCAGACAACACATTATAAATGTGACCTATTCACCCTCACTTTGACCTGCTGTTTTTTCAAATACATTTGGCTTAGCTCAGTTACCATTAGAAAGTAGTGGAAGCAAAATTAGGAGAAAACTCAAATAAAAATCTCTACTGGCTGCTGACAGCTATGTAGTCAACAGAGTACTATATGTTAGTGAGATCTTCCCATATAAAGACTCAATTTACACATGAAGTGAAGTATAAAATGTATTTTTAAAAGTTCCTTTTAAGCCAGCAAGAAGGTAGTCTCATCAATCTGGGAAAAAAGATTTCTGAGAAAAAACACTAAGAAAACAGTAAAAGCATTCACTTTCCAGGATACCTACAAGATTTATTTAAGATTGATCTGCCAACTATGTATCTTTTAAAGATAAGATCCTACTCAAATTAATGACAAAGTTTGTCTGCTCAATACAATGCCTAGAAATTGTAGAGAGCTCTTTTTCTATACATATACAGTGCAGCAAATCCATGGAAAGTAATTTGTAAAGCAAATGACAAGAGAGCTGTCTTTTGCGTGCAAGACCAATATTTTAATTTAAGATATCATACACTAAATGGTATGTTGCCCACAAACATGAGTTACTCTCACACAAGTAAGAGCCTTCCACCAGAAAACTGTCCTTACAACTTCTATATTCAGCAGATGCCAAGAGTAGTACATTCGTCCTTCAGAAGGAACTACTGAAAACTATTGAGAAGCTATTGAAAAGCTTTAGAAGCAACTATTGGAAAGCATGCAAAAGGGATGTTTTCAGCGTCCCCAAAACCTGACTTAGTTCTTATCTCTTTGTTCCATTTGTTGAGCAATGAATATTCAGCATAGACATGCAATGTGTAGGGAAAGAGATTCAAAATGCAGATCAAGTGCTGGGTGGAAATCATACGAACATACCTCCAATGAATAGCTCCCGAAGTTATAGTAATATTGACAAGGATGCATTCTGCTCTATTTGTAATAAACATTACCATCATTTTCTTTGTCAGATACTGAAAGGAAATGAAAAAGCAAATACTGTGCAGCTTGCAGACTACTTGACAGCAGATAGGAATTTTATATTTTTGGTTGGATGACAGGTGGATCTTTAGAAAAAGTGTGACTGATCATGGTTCCCAAAAATGAAGAAGAAACATTTGTTAAAATGAAGGGTTATATACTACAAAGCTCCACAGGTCTGTCACCAAGTCCCATAAGGAGTTAGAAGTAATTTTCCTGCACACTATTGGATTCCTGACAAACATTTACATATTGATGTATGATGCACTGAAGACATCAAGTGTCATTGCATAACATTCTTGCAAATGAGATCGCTCGTTACCCCGGCTTGTTGATGAAGGCTTGCAGCACAGTTTGTAAGGGCTTTGTTCCCCATTTTACCCTATTAAAGTACAAGTGATTTCTCTAACTGGAATCCTCTTTCTTTAACAGCAGCTGCTGTGATGATCTACAGAGTCGTGAAAAGTTTAGGATACTGATTATGCTTTTGGTGTTTTAGCAAAGAGTTCAGATGAAGTTGTTTTTACTGTGGAAAAGGAAGAAAAATAAAGAAATCCAGCCTTTGAAATAAGAAAGAAACATTCAACATTTCAAGGTCAAGTGCATATGTGGGAAGCTAGTGAAGGTTCTGCTTTTCATGCCCGTTGGCCCTTTTTACAAAATTACTGCTTTGCATTTGCCCTCTCTTTTGATGTCTTCCCCTCGATGTTTTGGCTGAAAGCAGGAAGTAGAGCAGTGGGTGAAAGCTCACACACACAGGGAAAAAAAAGTTTAAACATTTTCCATGGTCAGAGGGGGTTGGGGTTTGCACAGAGGACAGAGAAATGTTTAATTTAAAATGTGGTGAATCCAAAACCGGTTGTGCCCACCTCTAGGCGTAACCAAAACAGAGCAAGCACATTAAGTTCAGTTCCACCGAAAACACAGACCAAGCACAAAATGGAAAAGGGCAACACAGGATGGTGAGGGCTTCAAGTGATGCGGAGAGAAAATTCCACAGGAAAGTATTAGTGTGAACATAAGCCAGCTGTGTTATTTAATGATGGGAGGCAGGTCCTCTGTGTGCTCAATTTTTTTATATGTTTCCTTGTAACAGCCAAGCATTCCATTCAGGCAATATTCACAGTTTGCAGAGCCACTTGTAAGGCTGCAGATTTTCAGTGAGAAGCCATTAAAGCAATACAGTTCTCACTTTGCAATAAGCACGTCTGCTCTTTGTTTCTTGTTTGCTTGCACTATATGTCTCTGTTGCAGTTTCGTATTCTTTTAATTTTGATAGATTCTGAGAAACCATGAAACCTAAGAAATATGGCTAGAACTGAGGTTCAACTCATTTTGATACCTCAGATCCCCTTGATGCTCAACAGGCCTGCAGAAACTCTTACAAGAGTCATCTTCTGACTAAAAATACTGCCCAGTGACCCACAGATACTGTCCAGACTCCATCCTCCTTTCTCTTTCATTTACAAGACTTAGCATGTACAAAGACCAGAAACCAGACACATGCCCCAGATAGGATCTCCTTCCCCAAAGAGAAATCACCGGCTCTGATGGCATTGCCTTCAGTTTCCCTACCACCTTCCCTCTACTGCCTGATAAAGAGCGAGGTTCAGCTGTAGGCTGATAAACATGTGAGAACATAGAGAAATCTCATTATTTGAGGATGCCAGGCCTCCAGCTGTCGTGAATTAGTGCACACACTTGCTTCAGTCATGATCTGTCTGCTCCCAAGAGCCAGGATTCTGGGGTGCTTCAGCTCCTTTTCTGGTGTATAGGCAGAAAGAAAAGGTATGACCTGTCCTAATTTCAGCTCACCTATGAACACAGCACTGTATATTTCACACCAGGTGGATACCGTGGTAATCACAGCCTGAGTAAGAAAAAAAAAACCCCAAAACATTGTGTGATTGCAGCCCTGCTTTCTGTTACAACCTCTTGTTTTCAGGGGCTTGTATCTATGAAAAACAGCTGTTCATGGGGTTGAGTTTTTCCAGACAAAGTCATCATTGAAAAGGTAAGCAGTTATTTTCAAAACTAGGTGCAAAAGCATTGCAGAATTATTGTCTGAGAGGTGAGAGGAGTTGTAAATACCCCTTTCTCACAGAGGAAAATTATCTGGTCTCATTTGACTAATTCTATATTTGAGCTGGCTGATGTTTGGCACTCAGTATGTTTAGCTTATACATACTTAAAGCCTTAAGCTGTACCTCAGGATAGCTAAGGTACACTTTGAAAAGAAATATTTATGGACTGTATACCGGCAACAATAAGAACATAGATACCAAGAGAAGAGCTCTGATAAAGCCACAGGCACAGTCCTCTGATGAGTATGCTCCCATCCATACTGGGACAGAAACCAGTGATCACCAGGGAGCATTTGGCAGTGCCTGAAAACACCAAAATCCAAATCTGTGCACGTATTGGATTGGGAGTCTGTATGGAGCTATGATGCTGGTCAAAGCCTACAGAATGCTTTTGATTTCTTATGTATGTGCCACGATCCATATATGAGTCCTCAGGTCCAAGAGGCCATGCTGTAAGCCTCATGCAGATGGTTTAAGTTGGAAGGTCAGTCTGTGAACTGCAGGGGTTAAGGGAGAGGCACCCCAAGGTGCGGACACCCTCTGCCACAGCAACGGGAACCCCCAGCAAAATAGCAGGCAGGCACTCCAACAGGCTTTGTACTGGTTGTTTCAAGATACACTCACAAGTGCACAATATTGCTCTGATTATTTTTAAACTAGAAGTCAATACACCTTTGACAACACAGTGGTGGGGGTGAAGAAAAAAACAGAAAATAAATATGGGCCTCAGAGAGCTCTCAGAGGCTGGGAGGCACATGGAAGGCAGCTCATTCAGCTCCTAAGTTTGAGAGGAATAGTTCAATCAGCATTCAGGAACAATTTTGTGTGTGTGTTTCTGTGTGCATGTGGCATTACAACCTGAAACATGAAATCTGCATTTTTCTCTTTAAAATCATGCAATCGGCGTTCCCCTCTAAAGTTACAGGATGTTGCATGTGCAAGCCAGTGAAGAAGCACAGCTATGCATGCATGTAGGCTGGAGTGCATGCATGCTGGAAACACTAAAGGATTGCTGGAGATCTGACAAGTTTGGGGAACTTTAACTGACCTAATTAGCTACAATATCACCCCCCCTTCCCAGCTCCTTTTTATTTTCTTTCCCAAGGAGACATCACCTCAGGGAAAGTTCTCTGATTAATAAGTTCTCCCAACTTCAGAGATAGAGAGACTGTATTTCCAGCTGAAAGCATGAGTTACTAGGGAGGCTGGAACTGAAACTTGTTTCAGCCTGTAAATCACAGGACTATGTGCCATGGGCCAAGCTCTGTTTTGATTTGGTACAGTGTAAAGAGATTCCTATCAGAGTGCCCGATATAAACATCCAAAAAAGATCACATTTCTAACCCCACAGCAAGGAGCAGATGTAATTTTCCATGATTCATTTATGGGTTAAAAAAGTCAATAGAAGCATTACAAAATGTTCAGTTCAGTTCAAAAATAACTCCTAGCTATACATTAAGCAACCCTCCAAATACATGATAACTTCTGGGAATGTCAACCAAAGAGTGTTGGTAAATTGCCTCTGTGTCAAAAATATCGAGTGTGTTTGTTGAGCAAGGTCATTACAGTAGTTCAAAACTTGCGGTCGGCAGCAGCGTGCTGGATGTCGCTGAGTCTGCAATTTCGTGGCAATACAAATATCAACAGACTGGCCAAGCAGCGCAGAGTCAGTTTTTGTAACTGAGCACTGCAGGACATGTTCAAGACTCTAATTTATTAGCAACTTCATCAACAGTTGAGTTAGGATTTCCCCATTATAGCCTTTTGAAGTGCAAATGTGAACAAAATTAGACCACATTGCAAAAGCAATATGTTTTATCCAAAGCTTTGCATATGATGTTGATTTAAAAATGCACAAGTCTGAACACATTCTTTGGAATGTTTGTTTGTTTTTTCCAGCTGGAGATACACTCGGATCCAAGTACATCAAAAGATAAAGTAGCTTTGCTGAAGTTTCTCCAGGGAAAAGCTCTAGTAATTCCAACTATTGAGAGAAACTGGTAATTAACATGAGATGAGGTGTATTTGGCAGCAGCAAAGTACATTTCTGGCCCACTGTCATATCTCTATATCTCACAGTCATTGCTGAACTTTATTATTACAACAATCTTATGAAGAATGGCCTTATTTTTCTAGCACAGTGTGTATTTTATGTGTATAGGAACTGATAAAAAGAGTTCAAAAATAAGTTTTGGGGGTGGTGAGGGAAATCGGCATCTTCTGATGGTTAACTCCATGAGCAGAAAAGAACAGAATCTGCTCAATTACTTATCTTGAATTATTCACCCAGCTGTAGCTAAATAGAAGTAAAAAAATATCCTAAATCTTGCATCTAGCCAGGAATCGTGACAGGAGCATTTTCTAAGATCTCCACCCTGTGCTTCCTTGATCCTCTGGAAAAATCCAGAAGACTTTTTTAACAAGATGTAGAATTAAACAGTGTTTTCTCTATAATCTAGCTATAACTGTCTGTAAAATTATTTAAAATTTAAAAATATACTTTAGGTAAATGTAATTTCGATTGCAATATATTGAAATTTATGTAGAATCCTATCAGCTTCCATTCTATTTTGATTTTTCCGCAGAAGCATACCCAGCCTCAGATACCAAACAGCCTTAATTCCGTAAAATGTATGTTCCTGACATTCATTACCGCAACATCACTGTCTCGCCCAAGCAGCAGTCAAGTGACTAATATCTTTGCTTTCAGTTCCTCACTCCACTAGCTGCCTGTTCCAGATTTCTCAACCACCTAAGCTTATCTTATTAGGTTCTCAAATGAACAGGTAACCTGATAAACATTTTGTGCAAGTGAAAATATAAGTGCAGTATGCCTTCCCGCATGCTCTTAAACATGAGCTTTTGAAGGCTTGAGGGGTGGCAGGGAAGGGATGAAGGGCAGGTGTGAGACAGGAGGGAGTCTCTGCATGCTTGGTGACAGAGCTGGTGGGGACGTCAGCCCTGCTCATGGGACCTACGCTCACAGCAGCAATGTACCATTGTCTATTCAGCTTGGATCATTTAGCTTACTAAGTAAAACTGCCAGACAAGATCTGTTGCTTTTTTTCTGCCAGCATACAGAGGATAGCTCTGGCCTCACTGAACCACAAATAGTACCGCCCAAGGACGATGATGAGGAAATATGATATATAGGAAGAAAAAACAGAATGCTTCATGGATTTTGATTTGGGGCTGAGACAAGTTTCAGGAGTATGAATTACCACTTATTTAAGAAGGGAGCGAGAAACAAAAAAAAAGAAAAATGGTTGAAACAAAAATGTCATTCTAACATTGCTATTAGTTTACGGTTTTGAAGTGTGGTGGGGTTTTTTTTCTTTTTTAAAAGCTAAACATGAAAGTTCTTCAAACAGTCAGCCATCTGGCCCTTACTGGATTTTAATGCAGGTCCTGAAATCTGATCTGAATTCATATAGGCAATAGTGTTCTTTGAAGTTAGCAAGCACATAAACACAAAAGCTTTATCAGTAAGGCCATTCATACAGCCGTAAGTGATCGTAAATTCATTCAGCCACAGCCTCTCCCAGCACAAAAAACATGCTCAACAAAGCATCTAATTTGGAGGACTGGATCCCGCTCCCTGAGCACACACAGCCTCCAGTTACTCATGATGTGTTGGGCACTAAATAGGAACAAGAGTGGGGGTGACCCCGTGGCCTCCAGGACAAGCTGCAGGGCTGTTACACCGGCCTCAGCGGCCTGAGTCATTCGCTGCTTGTAGAGAAACAACAGTGCGCTGCAGCTTTCAAAAGAGATAAAAACAAGGCTCTTGTTGTGTCGTTCAATAGCTATGCAGTGCCAGAGATCCTGTCAGGGTCGGCTTCACAGGATGGCACAGGTCAAACTGATCTGTGGTCTGTAATTTTAGCCTTCTGCCCAGCGCAATGTTGAGCCTCTTCCAGCTGGCTCTTCTGAGAGATCTTCTACCCACATCTTCCTTCCTACAGCTCAAATTAACAACAGTTTCCATCAACGTTAACATAGTTCAGAATGTCTACATGATTATATAGAGTAATATAGACCACTATAGAACAATATAGAATGTCAAGAGATGTCCATTTAATCTTTGGGGTGTGCTACACCATTGGGAAAAACTGCAGGTTTCCCCTAAGTCATCGGGACATTGTTAGGCAGCAGGACATCCCTCAGCAAAGCTTGCCTCATCTCCCAGTTCTCATTTGGCCTGTCGGGATTGTCGCCTGCCAGAGACATTCTCAGATGAAGCAATTAGTTTGATTTGATCCTTATTTTGATCCCCATCTCCATTTTTTCCGCTATACCTCCACCTCTGGAGGTGTCACCATGTAAAGAATAGAGTGACAACTTCATTAACCAAAAAGCTGATTAGATACCTGCTGTCTGAGAACACTATTTCCCATCATGGCACAATATACGTGAAATTGTGGCAGCTCCAGCATCACACCATGTTGGGTTTTCACACAGCTTTGTTCGTCTTTCTGCATAATTGCAATTCCCCAGCAATTGCAATATTAGTTTATAACATGGCAGGCATTCTTATCTTTAGGTTTCTCCTGAAAAATTGTCAGCAGGTGATAACTCTTGATTCATTAGTGCTGTTCTGCAGTTTCGCTGTTCCCATCTCAAATCACAGTCTGATTCAGCAACCTTCTTCTGTGAGATAGTTTATTATTTTGATAATATTTTTCAACCGCTTGAAGGGAAATAATAGGAAATGCTGGTTACTCATCTAAAGCTATATTTCCTTGCAAATGACCTAAACTCAATCTCATGTCAGACATGAACTTTTCCTGAAAACTCTGACTAGCTACCTAAAATTGGATATGCATGGCAATACCTCCTCTTAATAGTATCTCAGGAAACTGGCAACTCCAACATTCATTTTATCTCTAGGTAACAAACACATTAATAATTTTTTTTTCAATAGATCAATAGTTACTTTGGCAACAAAAAGACCCCTTTCCTTTATTTTGACTATGTTTCTGTCATAGACAACATATAAATAGTTTCCAGGCTCTCACAGTAATTTTGAAACCGATATAAAATACATCCAGCCCTGCACATGGCTTTTTCCTATTATTAAATTATTTTCATATGACATATTAACATATTTTTCTGTCACACATTGGAAATTACAAGATGCACAAAAAAGAAAGTCGTGTCTAGGATTAACATGCAAGTGATCAAAAGATCTGGGAATACACCCACCTGGGTAGTTTTTTTCAGGAAGAACTTTGTCTCAATAGCATCTCATATAATCATTTGTCTGAGACTTGAAGGGGAATTTATAAACTTGGCATGATCAAAATATAACTCAGGAGCTTCCCCAAGGCACTTCAACATGTTTATCTGCTGAAACCGAGTCTCTCTCAAGTTTGTATTCAGTTCATAGTTGAAAAAACCTAACCACTGTATCCATGGAAGAGGCTTACCAGACCATTTTGCACAGACAAAAGAGGCTTGTAGATATTTTTAACTGAAGTAGACCTCTTACTAAAACCAGTAAACAAAAAGTGACATTTTCACATCTGTGGATTTAGGCCCCAAGCAAAAAAACTGCCTTTTTTTTTTTTTTGTTGGGGGTTTGGTGGTGTGGGGTTTTTTTGGCAATAGCTCTTTCAGAGCAATGCACCAGTATTCTCCTCTGAGTTGTCCAGAGGCAAGTTCTTTTTATTATCATTACCTATTGTCTCCTTTCTGTAAAGTCTTGAATGCATTCCTTCGGTTTCTCAAAACCTACCCACTGAAGAACTGTGCCCCACATTTATTAGATACTTTTGCACAACAGTGCTTTCAAGTCACTGATTTGGGCAACTGGATTAGGCATAAAAGTTCCCGTATTCTGCTCCAAAGAACTGTCATGTTCCTTCCTGTATGCTGGAACAAATATGGGGTGCTAGCTTCAGCTTCACAGTGATCTGCTTGTACTCTGTGGTATGTTAGTTTTTCTTCTAGATACCTTATTTTTGCTACAGAGAATGTACATTTTTGTTTGTCTAGGTTTAGTCCAGCCAATCTGGTTCCTTACAGAGCTTCTCAGAGCCGCTGGTCGTGCTCTTCCACTGTTTTTTCATCAATCAAAAACCATCAAGACTAGCTACATTTTCTACTGAAACAAAGCAAGTGCCCAAGCCAACCAAAACAGGACCTCGAGGAACCTATGCCCTCCCAAAAGGGTGTTGAATGTGAAAATCCTCTGGTGTATTTCCCTCATGGCATCTTTGAACACCCTCCTGGTGCATCAAGTATATGAAAATATTTTGCATCATTCATTTCTGAAAAAATCTCTTCCTTTTGTAGGTAAAGGTAAAATGCCCTTTTTCTTATATATTTGTTTAAGTATTTGATCCTATAAATAAGCCGCTGTTTCCATCTTCACTTGCCCCAGTTATCTCTTCATTGAAGAAACAACCAGAAATTTCAGACAGTGGTGAAGTACAGATCACATGGGTAAATGTTTCTCCTTCTACTCTCTATTCCATGACAAGTACTGAACTGTACAAAGAACTACGTTTAAGGACTGGAGCTTATGGAGCCTCATGACCCTGCTCTTACCTTCCGAATGTTTTTCATTAGCTGATACTCTTACAATATTGGAGTCTCCATACACTACTTTGCAAATTTTCTTCCTTGCAAAAGCCAACCCTCACACGTACTCCTCATGAGATCGTGACCTTGTCATTGAACATCACTAAATAAAGCCTGCTCTGTTTGGAAGGGGTAATGTCAAGCTATCTTCTCCTCCCCCCAAGGACTGGTTTGAGTGAGAGAAAGCAGCGAAGTCCAGACTGCGGGACCCACAGATGCTTCTGAGCTGTTGGCTGCAGCCAAGTATTAACTTCGTTTTAGGTGAAGTCCAAATGTGCACCCAGCTGTCCCCTCCCTCTCACATTGCCAGCACTCTGGTTTCACAGGAAGGCAACCCAGATACCCGTGCTGACCAAGTGTGTCTATGTGGTATTGCCTTAAAGGAGACAGGCGCTCTTGAATTAGGGCTGCAAGACCAATGAGACATTGGCCGTATGGCTCTCCTTTTCCCACAGGACATATCTTCGCCCAACAAAGTGCCTCCACAGCCACTCACATGAGGTCCTGTGTCTGCAGGACAGAGCTGGCCTTGAGGTGCACTGAGTGAGGCAGGAGTGAGCGCTGTCTGCCAGCCCCACAGCTCCAAGCCTAGTGGCAGCAGCCTTTCACCCACTTTTTCCACAAAAATCCTGGCATATAAGATACTTCTGCTTAGAATGTGGGTCCTGGCTCTTTTTTTATGTTCACTGACATTATAGGGAGCCAGAGCCCAAGCTGTGCTTGCACCAAGTGAGCCAGGGACTTCTATGTGGGGATGCAAGATAGTTTATGGTATTTCTGGATTTTGACAGAAGGCTCAGCTGTTATAGAAATGCAGCCAAAATTTCTCAGATGTTGGCCCTCCGGGCCATGGAATATATCCTGACCTGTGTTTGTGGGGAGTTCAGCATGAGAAGGGTCTCTGGGTGAGCCAAGGCTTCAGGACAATACCATAACAAACACAGAAACTGATAGCGATAACAGCGTGTTAAGGCATTTTCCTCACGTCTGCAAGAAACAGTGATGGTAAGAATCAATTGTTACAAGATTAGAAACAGGAGAGTTGCCCATGGAACTGGCTGAGCCATCATCCTGCGAGGGCTGGGGAGGAAGGAGCAGTTCTTTTTTGCAGTTAGGCAGAGGACTTTGCATTCAGTGTGCCTCCCAGGTCATTTATAAAAGCTTTGTGTAAACAGAACCAACAGATTTTCTCATAACCTCCACCAAAAATTATTTCTTCCTTTTCTGCATTTATTGTAAGGAGGCATGTGTTCCCCTGAGTAATCCATGTTACCGAGAAATAACGGCTGTTTATTGGGTACACACAACTTTCCAGAGAAGAAATACCCACTGAGCCCGGCCACAGTCCTGGCCACCGATATGTGACTAATTCTTCTCTTCTGCCTTGAAAGCCCTTTATATATGTGTGAATTTCCACAGGCAGGCCATGAATAATATTAGACAGTAAAGCCAGACACAGAATTTTCTTCTCGGAGATAATTCAGAGCGGGTCTTACTGTTGCAAGTGTATTTTTGCCAATTACTGTGTTTCAGTCCCTAGACAAGGGCACAGCCCAAGCTCAGTCACTCCAGTAGCTCTGCAGAGAATGCTGTAAACAAAACACTTGCTGGACAAGGCCCATAATGTTGGCAAAACAAGCAGAAACAAAAGCAGACAACTACCACTATTTCATCTGCTTTTTCTTTCCTTTTGATGAGCATTCGTGTGGTGTGTGTCTACATGCACATTTGTGCACAGGGGCACATAGATGCCCCTGTAAGCAGGGGACACAGCCAGCTGCTTTTGCAGGGGTTGTTGGGGTGCCCACGCCAGGAGCAGTTCCCCAGAGCAGGAGGGAAGGAGAAGTCAGAGAGCCCCTATTTTGGGCACTCCCACCCTGGGGCTGCACCCTGGCTACAAATGGGGAGGTTTCCCATACATGCAGGGAGGTTTCCTATTCCATAAACTCTGGATTTTGTTTCCTGTTGTGCCAGCAGTGCCCAGGACCAGGACAGCCTCACAGAAGGTAAGCCCGCATGTAAACATTCACTAGCAATTAGTCTAGAGGCAGATTGACATCAAATACAAAAACCTTGATTCCTTACCATGTATTATTATGGACTTAACACCATCAGTTCTTACACATGTGACCAAAGTAGGACTCAATAGTCCAGCTTAAAACTGCCTACCATGGACACCATCTCACTATTGTATTTAGGAGATGCTTATTTGCGGATTCCTGAGAACGCAGGAGCAGTGGTCCTTGCTCTGGCACCAGACCCATTCACACAGACCACCCAGGCCATGCAGGAGGGTTCAAGGGCAGCAGTGTAACACAGCAGAACATAGCACTTGTTTCTTCCTTAGCAGCGATCAACATTAGACTAAAGCGGCTGGTTGTCTGGTTGGATCATTTCAGTCATGCTCATCTCGTAAGCACATTTTCTCTAGAAGGGTGGTACTAGCTCACTCATAGGATGACACCTAATTGCAGAGTACTGCCATCATCTTTTCCTGAAAAACTGATAGGAAAATATTTGTCTCGATCCCTTTTACCAGGATTCAGAGGTGAGGGCTAAGGAAGAACAAAGTCAGTTGTGCCATAAACCAATGCAAATCTATTAGGTGGTAGAGAAGACTGTGAGGAAAATTTGGCAAGACCGAGCAGACCTTCCGAATTGAACAGTCAAAACACAAATATATACACTGGCATTAAAATGAAAATGCTCAGAATCTTGTGTAAGGGCTGTTATAGCTGCTACAGATATAAGGACATAAGACTTTGACTATTATATATTAGGGATTGATCATTAGATACCTTGTAAATGACCTGCAATAGTGCCTTAAAATTCAGAGTCAAGTTTGCAGGCCCATGAAGTTGCTTACAGATTTTAAATGACCTTCTGAAAAATCAGTGCTGATAAATGCTGTGATCTTTGTGACTGAAACTAAAACAAGGCATTTCAAAGATTTTTTTGGAACACCCTAAGGTTTCAGTAAAATCCTGAACAAATGACAGAGAGTCTGCTGTGCTTCATACCTACTGTCACTATTAATCAAGACTGTGTATTCTTCTAGATAAGCAGTACAAGTCATGTGAGAAGCATACATGGCAATGAAGAGGTAACTGTAAAAAGCCATGTCTGATTACAAAAGCAGAATAACTCCAAGCACTCTGTGTTCCTGTAACAAAGCAACACCTCCCAAATTTTGGCCAGTTTTGGATTCCATTACCAAGGTATAACACATCCATTTTGATCCTCTGATTGCACATTCTCCCCAGTGACTGTGTTAAGCTACGATAGCTTTCTTTTCCTGTTTATAAGGATATGTTTTCAGACTCCATTGTGAATTGATCAGTAGGAGTTGTTCATTTTCAATACTGCTTAAAGTGAATGGCTTTCCCTTCTCATGCCCTTTCAGCACAGTTGTACTTTTTTTCCAAATGAAGCAGAGCTATGATGCAACTTACAGCCCTAGGTAGTTTTTGTGGTATTACAATGCTCTTCCAAGAACACATGAGCTCATAAGTTTACATGATATGTGTTTCCTAACATTAGTGTGTAACTCTGTTGTTAGAATAACATCATTTCTGCACTTGTTTTTTGTGCTCTCCTGTTTACATTGGAAATGGTTCAAATTTCTTCAGCAAGGAGGTGTTCTTCAGTGCTCCATTCCAATCCTTCACTAAATATACAGAACTATGAATGCCTATTTCCAGTTGTGTAGCCTATTGTTGGGTTCTTTAAAGTAGTTGCATTGTTACAAGAAAGCTTCTGTCTGTGATTTCAGTCTAACAATACCTGTGATGTATCTGGGTTGCGGATGCCTTGTGACTGAGTGTGTTTAACAGGTGGTCAATTTTTTGATGTCTGGTAATTTGGACATGTACGATAAGCAGATACAGGTGCTTACATTACCTGCTGTAAGGCATTTAGAATGGGTCAACATCTTTGATCCAGCCTGGTGCCCAGTTCCTTGCATGTGCTGCTCTTTCTCACTCTCTGTATCCCAAGTAAACTGTATCACAGCAGTCTTACCTGCTCCACCTTACACAAAACTAGTTAGTGAACATTCAGTTCTAGAATGAGAGAGATATGGTTTGGGTTTGTTGTGGGGTTTTTACAATTTTTTTCTTGATTGATCCTTTATTAAATAATGGTGGAGCGGTCAGAGAGTACTGATCACCTCTAAACAACCAAAATGCCTGTTGAACACATTGTAGCCCACAGGACCAACAATTTAAAAACATGTTCCCTCAAATGGGTATGTAAATCTTAATTAAACCCTATCTTTTCCTGTTCACCTACTAAAATAAAAGGAAATTAAATAATAATCAGGTATTGTCGCACTGCATTAGCTGAAAGAAACCAGAGTGTGTTGGATGCCTTCAGAGACCTGGTCTGAAAGAAACCTAACAGATTAATTAATGCTTCCTATTAAGCATATAGAAAGTTTAACTGTTGCCTTGACAAGTGCTTATATTAACTAATCACTAAACTGTAATTTACCTGTTTGGTTATCTTGAATTTGCCAGATTATAGTTTGATTTTGTCAGACAGTCTAAACATAATGTTCTCTAATGCAAGGACCTATGTTAAGATTAGAAGATGCAGAGCAGGGATCATTACAACTTCTCTTACACTTTCTTCATCTTCAGTTCATCACATGCTGCCAGAAAGGTGAGCCTTGTTTTTATTTCAGAAAACCAGCAAACTAATTGCCAGATATTTATGATCTATATGGATACAAATCTTTATGAAATATAGTCTCAGCTTGGAAGGTTCTGTGTTCATGGTTGATTTACAGTGCATAGTTAATGCCTAATTAGTTCGTTTTGCCTTTTGCCAGCATATGAATAATTCATGATCCTTCTTTAACAAAACCAAGAACAGGTTGATTCATGATTCTGATCCATGCCAAAATTATGAAAAGCACATGAATATTGGAACAGTTCAGGATTTGGAAAGAAGGGAGGAAGACTAATCTTCAACTTCTATGCAACTTGTCCACATCATTATCCAGAGGTTATATGGTAAAAACTATGCTGAGTAAGAGGTGGAAAGAATATGCAATTTATTACCTGCAAAACACTGCTGAAACCTGACCATCAGCCTCATGACCTAGCTGCAGTCTATCTTCATGGTACCATTGCTCAGGCGTTGACTGTGGACTCGGTGAGTCAGAAAGGTGACCACGATCCAAGAAGACAACGTCTAGAAGACAAATTTATTGCTCACATTGCACCCTCTACTGTCTAACTACCATAACAGCTCTGGGCAAAGCCTTCTGACTCCTTTGTTTTTGTTACAGTGGGCAGGGGAATAACCCAAGGAAAAAATGCCAAAGTAAAGGAAAAGACCAAGCAAATCTGCATGAGAACATCAGAAATGAGGAACTACATTTTCATCAGATGGCTGATCGATTCATTGTTAAGCCTAAATCTTTAATTCTGACTGCATTACAACTCTGAGTTCAATGGGAGATACTCTTTAATGAAGTCAGCAGGACATTGCCTGTAGAATGTGGGCCACAGGATTAGGAAGCCCATCTGTCTTCCTAGACCATTAGATCTATTTGAGACCATTCAGATGCTAAAAGTCCATCAAAGTGTCAAAGCAGCTCTGTGGAATGCAAGGGCCATAGCTGTTTTTAATTAGACATGGCATCTCACTGACCATGACAGAAAAAAACATCAAGATGACAGATTAGGAAGATGGCTATAAACACTGGAATGGGCTGGAGAGTGGCCAGTTTGTTACCTTACATTATGCCTCAGCCAGGAGCACCCTGTGATAGTATATCATTGTCCCACACTGTCCTGTTAATCATCCTTCAACATATCAACCAGCCGCTGTCAGGCTTTCCTATGTTCCACCACTGAATACAGTCAGCATCCTAAAAAAAGCTCCACACACTTCTAAACTCCTACCCAAAACAAGTTACTGGTGACCCAAGAGACAGAAGACTTCCCACTTACCCAGAGCTAGCTTACCTCGTAGACCCCAAAAAGGAATCTAGAGAATGATACTAAAATCTGAATCCAGATCTCTAGCACCTGAAGATATGCTACACAACACAGAGACAGTAGAGAGGTCTGCCCACCCTCACTGAGATGCGTACAACAGGTGGGATGGCCAATTCTTGCTGGTATCTGTTGTTCGTTACTGACTATAAAGGGAACCTAGATAATAAGTTTAGACTAGATGCTTAACTTTTAGGAGGTTAATGTGGGGAAAAATTAATCCTACCCATAAGGCCTACCCTCCAAGGCTTACAATCCAAAGGGACATGCTAGCACAAGCATGTCATAAGGAGAAAAGACACCAGAAAAAGAATGGAAAAAAGACCAGATCTATATACAATTACGTTACTTACAGATGTAGCTTACTGATAGGAAATAAAACCAGATAAAATATGAGAAAGATTAAGTCTATGGTGATAATGATAATTAATCACTATCACAAGAGAAAGAGGCATTTCAATCCTTACTTCCATTAAAAGAAAAAAAAAAAAAAGAACATTACCAAAGGTTTTTCTAATCCCACTTGAGTTAGTATAAATAAAACACTATTCTATACATGCCAATTGAGAAAAGCAGGTATTCACTGGAGTAGAAGAACATGGCTTTCAATTTCAATCTCTGGACAGCATTACAGAGGACTCAGCACTCCCAGCACTTCCAGAGCAGCATTTAGGAGGTTATCAGAAGAGAGTGGGTGGCAGCCTACATAATCCTGTTTGTGACTGTGCCCTCAGAGTCAGCTTTCAACAAGAAAGGGCTTAAGACAGGAGCTGATTCAGGCTTTCTTTTATTGCAGCCAGACATAGTAAATAAAACCAAAATTTTAGCCCTCTCAGAAACTGAGCAAGCGGGCAGATCTGTCGCAGTTAGTTCAGAAGTGTATCTCAGGAGAGTTGTTAGTTTTGCATCATGTTCTGCTGTTGCTCAGGGATACTGTGGCCATAGGGACCAGCAAAGGAGCAATTTCCTTCAGCTGCACTCTGAGGGAGGAGACATGAAATTCCATTAAATACCAGGTCGTCATTAAAGCTTGAGACACCACTGTCCATTACACTGTAAAAAGCAGTTTATCCCACTTCCTTTTTTAATCCTTCAATATGACCTCAATATAATCTGCTTTACTTTTAAGCATTCACTGGGGGTTGAAAGTGGGGCAACAGGTTGTGAAAGCATAACAGATAAGCAAGGAGTCATAGTTTAGGATAGTTGTCAGCTGAGATTTCTTTAAGTGAGGACTTGTCTCAAGAGACTTAGCAAGAGTCTTTAAAAAGCAGCCTACATGAAGCACCAGACAGCATGGAGCAGGAGACGACGCTGCTGTGCTTGGGCTTGACAAGCAACCTTTTCCCTCTTTGACTTCTGTTATTTTAGGGCAGTAATCTGCTGCTCCCAGACTGCTGTCCTTGGCAGAGACTGAAGCACAGCCAACACATGGATATCCTTGCTTATAACTGAAACACCGGGTAGGAATGAAAACTCAGAGCCTAGATTAGGTGGAGCCCACTGCAAAAAATATCCCCTCCTCTCATATTATCCTCTCTGCTTCACAGTATTTGGCATCGACCTCAGCCTTTCTTGCTTGTTTGTGAGTTGTGAATGTATCAAAGATAAGAGAGCGCTCACAGTCAGTTAGCAGTATCTGAAGTGTTTTTCTTTGTTGTTGGAAAAAGCTTAAACTTTGACTTAGAAACAGCTATGTAGAGTTCTTGTCTTGGTAAGAGCTTCTAAAGGTGGCTACAAATGGCTCCTCTTCAGCATGGTTAATGCCAGTTGAAATGTAGTGCAAATAGACATTTGACAGGAAAGTCATTGATGGCAAACATCGTGTGCATGTCATCTGTTCACTTGGGTGCCATGATGTCTAACACAAACTGACATTAAAAAAAAACAGCAAACTTAAAATGAATGCAGTTTACATGTATGGAGAGGATGTTTTCTAATGAAGCACATAGTTCATGGCTTCCCCAGGAAAGCATTCACCCCATATGTATGGTACATTTTACAAGTTGCTTCAAGTTAGGCACAAAATAAAATTTGCCAGCTGTTCCTACAGGAATGGACTCAAGAGAAGGCTTTGGTTACCTGCATGTATTGCAATGGATCTCCTGTCTGAGCTTGCCCAGATTATATTGCCCAGGAGCCCTCTTAATACCCACTACAGGATCAGAAGGGATTTGTACATAGTCTGAATCTGCAAGGAAACAGGGATGTTTGGGGCTGGTATCAGGAACACACATGCCACCTGAGACACAGTGGCCCCAGGTGCCACAGGTAAATCCAGAGAAGGCTACAGTAAAATTCAGCGTTTAAATCCTGTCCATCTCACTGCACAAAAAGGACACATATCTACACTGGTTGACCAAGGCTGGGGATATACAGCATGCGTTAGGAAGGGCTCTATATCAGGGCATCAAGCTTCTTTTTTGTGTAGAAAAAATTCAACAAGTTAAATAAGTACCATCAGCACAAAGCATAAAAATAAATTATTCGCCTCAAACTGCACTGCTTAGTAAATCAGCAGAGCAGAGCCCAAAAACACAAAACGAATGTTGTTTTAGTAGAGTGAAGTGACAGGGCCAACAGCAGATGCATTTCTTGGCACTGAGCACTGCAAATTTTGTAAGCAGCAGGGACAAACCTGTTTCACCAAAGATTAAGTCTACACAAAAGCATCGCATTCAGCATTGGGAAAGAGGCTCATCTATTGTCCTGGCAAGCAGCACCAAAGATACAGTACCCTGGAGACAAAATGTGCGGCTAGTTGGAAACACACTTGCCAACCTGAGAAGAAAGAGAGGCAGCACAATGGTAACTAGTGAAGAAACAGCTGGGCATGGTGGCATCAGGCTGTGTTTTTCAACCCATGTTATCAACACTTGTTCATATAGCCAGCGTGTTGTGAAGAAGCACTTGTCGCTTTCCATTTGGTCACAGAGAGATGAATAGGGCCCTGTGTCAAAAGAGGCAGGTTAGGGGCTTTGATTTGTTTTCTTCTAATACTCAATAATATTGGAAGGCGTACAGTTAAATGGTACAGCTGGCCATGTGCAAATTTATATCACAGTAGTGACTTATTGCTGACATTTGAGAAATGCCAAGAAGACTCAAGGAGATTTTGGAAAAATACAGGCCATCATCAACACAACTTGTAAGAAACACACTTCTAATGCTTCACACTCATGCCAAATTCAAGGGCAGAAAAGTGTAGCTGTTGGCCAGTTCTAATGTACAGCATCCATAATCTGGGTAGTGGTCAATCCCACCCAGCTCCAAATTTCACCCTAGGGAAAAACTGGTGCCTAGCACCAATTCCTTCACCCATTTTAATCTCCTTTTCAATATTTATGACAGGAGCTCATGTCTGCAGCTGTATTGAGAAAAACAAATCATCTGGAAAATGTTCCATTGTATGAGTTACGTGCAAGTTTCAAGCTAATGGAAAAATGTGAATACTTTTGTGAAAAATTTGGATGCCTCTGCTTCAAGTTGTCTGAGAAAAAATGCCTATAATCTTTCTTTCCTCTGTTTGGATTCCCCTCAAGAAGAATCTAAGAAAGTCCTTTTAATGGCAGTGGATGAAAAGCCATTACAATGGCCAATGGCTTTTTTAAAAACTTTAATTTTTCGTTTAAAATATGCTCCTAAGGCACATACTATTTTAATGATCGCAGAAAATTGTAACCTTCTAAATATGCTTCCTCAGACTTTTTTCCTGGGACGAAATCAGGACCTGTAAATGATCCAAGGATAATAACTCATTACAGCAGAGGCTGGCTGCTGGGGAAGTGAGTTGCTGGACTTTCAAGAGTCTGCTTGTTTTCCAGAAGACCTGTGTTGAAATGAAGCTATATCCACGGACTATATCAACACTGTGGGATCAGTATTCTCAAATAGCAAGGCGAGGTGGAATTTCTGACCCATTGTGATTTTGAGTCATCGTTTCTGATGCAGTGTATTCAAGAGCCACCCAAGCTTTCATCCCCTAGAACAGTACTTTCTATATCCTGTACCCCGGGCAAGTTGCTTCACTGTGCTGCTGCCCAATTCTTGAGCCATATCGCACAACAAATACAACCAGAGCAAACCAAGATTTGTGCCAGCAGCTTGTGAGCATGCAAGGAGTTGGTCTACTCATACAAAGAGCTGACCTACCCCGACTTCAGTGCAAGGGCCTCTTCTCCACCCTAGAGGTTAATAAAGAGTATGAAAGCAGAGAAAGCAAACCAAGCTTCTTCCACATGGAGGTCTGGTTGCTTTTTGTTAGGACTTGGTAGTTTGAGGGTTTCTTTACTACTCTGAATCAAAATAGCTGATTTCAGGTCATGCTGCAAGGTTCAGTCCTTCTCCTGTACTCCCAAAATTTTAAAATGAACAAAGATTATTATAGAAATGAGGTAACTCCAGTGTTTAGTTTGTCCCTCTTGAAGCCACTGGAGAATACTGCTACATGTTCTCTGTTTTCTTATTTTAGAACATTTCAATCATGACCCACAAAAACTATTGCAAGGAACATATCTCCTTTCTCACCCCTTTGATGTGAAAGTATGCATTACTGAAATGTTCCAAGCTTAGAAGTAAATGACTCTAGTTCACAAGGCTGAAGTAGCTCCATCCAAATTTACATCTCAGAAAAACAAAGCAAGCCCACTTAAAAAAAAATTCCTGGCCATCCTGAAGATGTATCTGTACATAAATTTCAGATAATGCCTCCCCATTGCCCTAAGAAGACTGGCTCTTCATTTCATTTAAGCTTTTAACTGAGATACAATGAGTATTTTTCCGGTGTCTACATACAGGCTTTGGGTTTTTTTGTCTGGCCTAAGAGGGAATTTTTTTCAGTGCCTTTCAGGGAAGTAGCAGCAACTATTTCTGTTAAACTGAAGGTCAGCTAATGTTTTCAATATGGTCATTTTTCAGTGGTTTCAAGTCGACCCTCATATATAGATAAATGCCTTTAAAACTGCTTCCTTGTACAGTAGGCCTGCGAGGTCACTGATAGAAAGACAGAACAAAGGTTTTCTAACATACCATGAAAATAAAAATAAAACTGAGATAAGCTCTTAATGATGAGCTCTTTAATGAAAACTTTCAGTAAAAGAAAAGTCTCTTATAACATTTCTTCTTAATACAATGAAACCTAGTCAATAGTTTTGGAAAGAAGATGCTACATACATACTTTCTTTTTTCAACATCAAAATATCTGTGACAGGTAGATGATGCTGAAATCTCTGTGGTTGGGAGACAAAGTGTGCATCTGATAAGGGAGCTGCACCTCAACTCACGGTGACTTGCCTGTGGTTCATGAAATGTCAGCACTAAGGCTTCAGCACTCTGGAGCCTAATGGGCACACTGTAGCCAGGCACAGCCCCAGACCTACCAAAGTATTTTTTTTTTGGATGGTTTAATTGGTCTAAATAGTTAATCAATAGATGGCCACTTCACACAGTTTCCAAACAGGTCACTCAGTCCTGTACCCACAGCTTCATGATACCTATGTGTTTATCAATAATGGTCTCAAAGTGCTTTTTACAGAAACCCAGCTCGGGGACAATGCAATCCAAATGCGTACTTATTTAGGGTATATCCACTATGCTAAATCCAGCAGGGTTGAGTAAAGAGTTGTACTTTCTTTGGCATCTCTGTGCCTGCATCACAGACCAGAGAGTAGACCAAGTACAATTGAAGGAGCCAGTCCATTCCCAAATGCGTTGAAGTGCAAGCCTCATCACAGAGAAACTCTCAGAGTTCTGGGGATGGGTTATCTATAGACTTTAAAAGTATGAAAGCACCTCAGGAGATTTATCCTAGTTGGCATTTTATGGAAAAATGCAAGGACTATTGTCTTGCTAGTTATAATATCTCAGATTTTTATGTTAGGCTTAATTTCTAAGGACATGTGATGCTGTTGTAAGATTTAAGAATGGACACTAGACACATAAGAATAACTTCTCCCACTCACAGACATTTTTAATTCATTTCAGGGAGCCCTTCAATACGGTACCCACATCTACCCCTCCCAGGGTGTCATAAGTTGCACCTTTACCTTTCACTTCATTGACAGATATTAATCAAGCAGACTTCAGATCAGACATTTGAGTAAAGACAGTGGATTTTTAGCTGGCAATAAGGATTTCAACTTGGGCACTGCAATGTAGTGAGACAGAAATCTTTCAGCCTAACTCACCAGCCAAAATCTTCCTGTGTTAAAGACTCTGTAAGATGATCTTGCTATAGGTGAAATATGTCTCTGTATCAGGAAATGTACAGAGACTGAAAAGGGAATAGGAACAGAGAATTTTGTTCAATGTTTCTTTAAAAAAGTTGGTTTCATTCTTTTCTCTCTAATGATTTTGCCAAGAACACTTTTTTCAGTGACACATTCATTTGAGACAGCTAATAGATACATTTAATTGAAAATTTTTCTCACAATCATTACTGGAAAGTTTCTCTTTCCTCTTGAAGTATTGCTTATTTCTTTCATTTTCTAGAATTATTTCACACTGACAAGCAGCAGAAAAATCCATCAGGAAAATGTAGAGATATCTTATTAACATCTTAAGGCAAATCATATGAATTGCAAGATTTTACTTAGTGTTAAAAATGTGTCAGCCACACTTCAGGAAACAGTATATAAAGTTATATCAAATAAAAAGATTATCATACATCTACTTAGTATTTTGTTTCTCTTACTGAGGTTAGCAAATACACATAAATACAAACACTTGCTCCTAATCAACCTTTTTTCCCTGACTGGTCCACATCCGATACTAACAATGCTATGCATTTTTCAGCCAAAGTGCTCAAAGCATTTCATAAAAGCATTAAAAATCAGTATACTTTATTTCACAGGCAGTGTCACAGAGGCGATGCAATGTTTGCAAAATTACTCCGTAAGTCTGTTGCAGAGCCAAGAGCAGAACCCACACCTCTTTGACCCCATCTCCATGTCCTAGTCATTTTTTTCACCATGAAAGAGGAAGACAGTGATGATGTATAAAACTTCACCAGATATATAAAAGTTCACCTCACCTACACTCTGTACATAACAAGTCTTCTCCTACAAACCCCATGAATAGCAAAACAAGGGTGAGTGAACTTTGTTAAAGGGGGAAAAAAATGCCTCTGAGCATCACGGTGCTGAGGTCTGTGTACAGTTGCATATGCAAAGGCTGATCTTGGAGGTGGCCGCCCAAGGCTAATTAGAATTGGAGGCATTTATAATTATACCATTCTCTAATTATAGAAAGGATAGCACTTCCACTTATGCACAAATGTATGGCTATTTGTTCAGTGAAGATGGGAAGGAAAAGAAAGAAAAATACTATGACTATTTAATGAGGTTTCTGAAAACAGACTGCATTATTTAAAGTGTATTTCGGTGCAACTGTGTCTTGTTAAATTGCCACTCTTCCCTGCACTTTTCAAACTAGGGAAGCACATGGCCTTGGGCTGAGCGCTGGCCATGCTGAAGGCTGGGCGGTAGCCTAAGCTCTCTGCCCAGATGGAGGCAGGTGATGAGAAGCTGTGGATTGATGTCTTTATGAAAGGCTCAATGCTTACGGTAGGCATCATGCTGTCTAAAGGAGACAGGAATGAAGAAGAGGTGCCTACATGTGTGGGTGCGAGTCATCATAGAACCATAGGGTTGGAAGGGACCTCTGGAGATCATCTAATCCATCCCCCCTGCCAGAGCAGGGCCACCTTAGAGCAGGTTGCACAGGAACCCATCCAGGCGGGTTTTGAATGTCTCCAGAGATGGAGAAAAGTCCCCAGCGGAATTTTGTTTCTCCTGACAGAGAAGTGGCTCTCCTTTGAGGAGATGACCAGTAAGAACCTCACAGTGCCTCAAGGACATGCAACAGCCACTCTGGTAGAGCTGCTGTGCCTTCCAGCAAATGCAGGAGCACTGTGGTTCAGGAGCCTTGGTCCTGTCAGTGAGGAAACTCTGTTCATCAGAGATACATCACCTCACACACTGCGTCAGTGCTCTTGCACCAGCCGGCATGTCAGTGGGATTGTTACTTATTTCATAACCAGATGTTAACTGAGGACTCTGCTGTCTATCTGGACACAGAGTCTGGCATCAAAGCTATTGATGGCTTTAAGTCTGTTGCCGTTCAGAACAGATGAGCATTAGTCCACAGATATTTTTTATCTAGAAAAATTAATTGCTGTACCGGTACCCACTGCCAAAAGCACACTTTGAAGCCACCAGTAACCCTGACAGGGACAGAGACTGGGAGTGGGGACAGAGACATCAAGATCCAAGACTGGCAGACAGGGAGAGGTAGAAAGGACCCAGCTACCAAGAGCTTAAGCAGCGCAGCTCCCAAGGGGCAATCGAGTCAGAAAGGAGCTGAGCTCTGCCGAATCAGTTTTAGCTGGGGAGCTGGGACCCAGCTGTGCTGTTAACAGCCAGCTCTGCTAAAGCAGACCTCAGCAGCCTCAGCACAGCCCTCTCCATCACTCCTCTGCACATCAGAAATGCAGAATGTGCTGAAAGATTCTTTGCCTGAGACTTTTCCTCTGGCAGCATATCAGTGAACTGGCATCTCATCTAGACATTAACACCCTGAGTGGGCAGTGGTGAGGAAAGAGGGAGCAAAGATGTTGCTGTTAAGGAATGATTTTTCCATGTAATACATGTAGACCAGGAAGTTTCCATGACAGTGAATATTATCAGAACTGATGCTTGATCACCCTTCACTGGAAAATTCTTTCTAGCTATATCTGAATGGTCCTATGTTAACAGAGATACGAGACACCAGGCCCAACCTTCATTTGTTAAAAAGTGCACAGGCAAGCAGAGGAATGGCTAGCTACACCTTGCAATGGAAAATACAGAAATATAACACAAATCAGTTTACATTTTTCCAGACTGGGTTAATGGAAAAAGTTATCACTTGACTGTTTACATTCGTCAAGATAAATTTACACAGGTATTTATTTAGGCTATAAGATCCAGCTGGGACATATTTGCTCATTTCAGAAACAGTTGTTCCATTTGCAAGACAAAGGAAAAGGCTAAGGTTTGAACCTTTCCACAAGGAAAGCAATAAAAAAAAATAAAAATATCCCATAACCATGTTAAGCTCCTGTGTAGAAAAGATTCATATGTTAGCATTAGGCTTAGCGCTCTTGAGGGGTTCTTCAAAGTAGCCTTGAACATATGGTTCTATATGCTTTGTTTAAGAGAATTTTCTTTAAAAAATCCTGCCAGATACTAATTCCTTTTGGAATCTGAAATACAGCTCATGACGACTATTTGGCTGCTTGTGAAAAAAAACACTTGTTTAGAGGCAGATCTGAGGTCTGATTCTTTTGAAAGGAGGGCATTAAGATACCTCGCACAGGATATGCTACAAGGCATTTTTAAAAGAAGCGTCTGGTTCCTTCCAAACTGGGCAGGAGGCATGCAGAATTTCCTTTGTTTTTAATATATTTTAAACTAACCCTATTGTTTAGGGAAGGACTGTGAGCTACCAAATGCCTGAGCAATATCATGTCTTGTCTGTGCTACACCATCTGCTTTTGCAAAGCTCCTGCAATATTAGAAGTTTTCCTGTACAGCATTTCATGTTTTATGTATGCTGTGATAACTTTCATAGTATTAACTTAAATATTTCAATACTGACGCCAGGCTTAAAGAAAAATTCTCCTCTCTCCCCCCACTTCCCATCAGCAGACAATATTATTTTCTCTGTAATTCAGTAATTCTAGTAGGGGGTAGAGGCTTCCTATAGCCCTCTTGTAGGGCTTTTTCCTGACAGTGTATATAGATATGACTTTACATTTCAGAGAGACCAACGGACATTACTAAATTTCCGTCAGTGCCTTGCTGGCTGACAGATGGCAGGACAGACATTCTCTCTCATCAAGCGTCTCCTGTGTGTCTCATGCGGTGAGGGAAAAATGAGCAGAAATAAAAGATTTGTCATGGAAATGCAAATAATAGTTGTAAATCAACAGAAAGAGCAGAAATATGAAGTCACATAAAACTCTCAGAGAGTGACAAAGTTAGATTACCTAGGCAAACTAAAAAAAATCTTCTAGCTCAATGGATTTTACTGAATAAAGAATATAGGCACCAGAATTTTAAATGTATCCATAGTTAATTTAAAGTCAGAAGTGATCATGAAATATGGTACAGCCTGCCTCTACCAAACCCCAGACTACATGTCTGGGACAACAAAAAAGTGCTCTTAGTGAAGGAGGAGAAAATCAGCTTCTTTCCCCATTCTGACAGGGATAAGACAGAAACTCAGCAGTTTAAAACTTTAGTTGAATGAATGGAGACTTAAATGCTGTTTAGCTATGGCTCAAGAAAAATTATAAACTATTCACAGATAGCTGTAACTTGCAAAACTGCCTGACAACACATAGAGCGAGTCTGAGGTTGATCTCTGTATATATTCGAACACCTAAGAGCCACCAGAAGGTGCCTCAGGACAAGCTAGCCTATCTACACTATCTAGAGATACGCATTAACTAACTTTCTGACACAGATCACATTTTTATTTTGTGTTACTTGGAGTAGTCATTTCTCATGAATTAAATTCCTGTTTGCTGGAGGTAGAATGTAAGTCATTGACTTCGGTAATTGTTATAGTACTTGCCCCAGTAGTGAGATCAAAAGAAAAAGTATTTTGAGCAAATTATAATAAAAATTAATATTTTTAGGGCTTTGCAGTTCAATATTTTAATACCATTTGTATTTCTGTTAATATTATCCTGGCATTTCAGAGGTAACTATGGGTGGTTGGTTTTTTTTTCATTTCTCAAGGCAGTAATCCAATTCCACAGGAGATGTAATTATCTAGACCAAAGGGATGTAGATTATTACACATGAGAAATCAGTGTGAAGGGATGGCTGGTCCAGCAGGATTTTTTTTAATTGAGAAGTCATAAAGGTCACAGGCACTGCAATCTGATGGAGACTAGCTTTCTTTTGTAGGTTTGCCTTCACATTCGCCTTTTGAACATGAAATAGAATATTTTTTCCATGGAGAGGAAAGGCGGCTATGCTGCATACTTTTCCATTAATGAGGAGCTGCTCTGTATGAACAATTAAACCAAAAATAAATAAAGCCTATTTCTATCTGGGAGCACAATCGAGTCAAACACCAAACACATAGTCAAAACAATGGCCTTTGAAGGCTGGCATTACTCCAGAAAAAATTACAAAGCAAAGGATGTTCAGTTTTGAAATGTGTTGAACAAAGTAGAAAATAGAAAAAAAACTCTTTAACTCACATAACAGATTTGTTTGTTTTGATCTGAACTTTTTCAACTTCAACTCAAAAGTAAAGTTTTGTTGGAAACAGAGCGATGGCACAAGGGACTTACAAAGAACCAACTGAGAGCTGTCACTGACATTGTTCAGAAAAATCTTTCCAGTTATCAGGAATGAATAGAGTTGAAAAAATAAATACGATCATCTGAAATCATGTTTACCATTCATGATAAAGCTCAGAAACCACATGATGTATATAGAGGAACTGATTTCTCCATTACTGCACAATAACTAAAATAAAACCTAGAGACTAAAAAAGGAAGAGGAAAAGGTGGGAAAAAACCCACATTTTTTTAACAAAAGAAGTATGTAAAACCAGTTAAAGATTCCTTTAAATCCAAGAATCCCAAAGTTCAGGAAGAATGGGTTCCTGTATATCTATAAAGCAATTTCAGACTTTGTCTACACTGCTTATTAAATTCCTCTCTCCATAGATCTTCCAAGAGTGCATGTGAATTTAAGCTGCAGAACAGCTGCCCATGAACAGCTAAATGACGAGACATGGCTGGTTTTATATGCCCTGTTTTGTTCTTTAGCCACTAGAGTGGAAACAGAAAGGAAGTTTAGCAAGGACACAGCTAAGGCTGTGGACACTATACATCTTAACACATGTCAAGTTCAAGTTTAATAATGTTCCCCCGATACACAGGATGAGTTTTCTTTTTAAGTTAGATAAGGACAGATCTCTGTAAAAAGAAGAGTTTGACCTCTGAGATGATCAAGGAAATTCCTAGCCTGAAGAACTTACCAAGTGACATCTTTCAGGTCACCAGCACTTCAATGCTAACACTAGAGGAGTCTCTGTTGCGATATCACCCATGATATAGTGTTACATCTAATGTGCAACCATTGGCTGACGTATGACTGATCTCCAAAGTCATAACAGTTTTTGTTCACATAAATATTACTTGAATTCTGATGAAGTTTGAGAAACGTTGTCACTCTGGAATATTATCATCTGCTAAGGAAGGATATACACTACATTATATGGCAAGAAATAAGGTCTTGGTTGTCAATTTTAGTAGTTGCCCTCACAGACACTGGAAAGGCCATGACTGAAATTAATTACAAACAAATAATTACATATTCAAACTCCTAGGATATTTGAAAATATTTTTTACCTCTTTTTGAGGTCATTTGTGACTGAACACTGAAAAACTGATACTTATATCAGAGGATATAGAAGACAAATCCAGATACTGGGGTGAGAAACTGAAAAGCTGTAATAATTTTGCAAACGGATTTGTATATTAGGTTTAGGTTTCTGAACATCCATCTATTCCCAGCCTTATCTAAATTTCCACTAGCCAATTATCTTTCCTCCAGTTTACCAGTATCACCATATTTTTCCCAGGCCCAACTTCCTTGGGAACTTTTTAAGCAGCATGACATGAACACATAAATAGGAATAAAATGGACTCTTAATATTTAATGGATACAAATTTACATCAAGAGAGCTACCGAGCAGAGCTGGCACTGTGCTTGGCCACTGCTCACCTCTTACTGCACGGCATACCACACCTTTGCTCACAAGCTCAATTACTTCTGGAAGTTTCATGTGCTTGCTGAGGATTTGAAGTAAATATTTTATCAGCTAAAGATTATTTTTAAGGAAAAAAATAATGAGAAAACTTCACTAGTAAGAACCTCAGGATTTCTCAGGAACTTCATGCCTAAAGTCTGTAAAAAGTTCTAAGTCTTTGTAGTGCAGTACTTTAGTGGTCTGTTATAACATTATTTTGTTAATTAAAAATATACCCATTGCTATCACTCACCATAAATGTGTTGAACTCTACCTGCTGCTAAAATGGCTTACATTGGCTGCTTCTATCTTTCAGTGTGGTGACCAGGTGCCTTTTCAACGCGGCTAGCAGAGGTAGTGTATACTTCCTCCTCTTGTAGCTCCACACAACAGGACTCTGGGATGGAGCAAGCATAGGATGTGGGAAATGTGCCTGTGAAGAGGCATTTCAGCTGTGTTGCAAAAGGAAAACAAGAATGGAAGCACTGTTTTGAGCTATGCCAGGATTTGTGGGAATCTGTATTCCCTCAACCTCAAATCATACATTGCTTTATAGAGCTGCAAAGATAGATCATTCTGTCATGATGGTGTGAGGAAGGGGAAAAGCTAGAGAACATCTTAAACACCAGTGGATGATAAACAACAGTGTGCTTATATTTATACTGAGGAGCTGAAGATGCATAGTAGAGTTTGCCTTGATTTTTCATCACCTTGGGTCCCCAGGAATTATACTTTCTCCTTGAACTCAGTGGTGTTAGTAGGAATGAACAGGCACATTTCATTGCTTAGTGCAGATCTATATCCTTGCCACTCCTGTCCTGCAGCAAATGCCCAGAAGAAGGTTAGGTTCTTTCATGATTTTAGAGAAGAGAGCCTGGGGTCTGCATAAAATAATATTCCTGATTGATCCAGCTTATATTAAGATTTTAAGCATCTGGGAGTACTACACATCCATGTAAACAGAAGATGCTCTGCACATGTGCAGTGCCTTCAGGCTCTCTCCTCTGCATGTGATATGGAATCTCTGGAACACACACAAGAGCACAGTTGTGAGACACATCTGCAGAAGATCTGATGCTTCTGGCACCCAGCTCTTGAGGCTCTCTTTATACAAGGGAATGGGTCTGTGGATCCTCTCTGCTGGCAGCATTTGAACATTCCATTGCTAATCCCAGCACAGCTCTTATGCTACCAGAGACCCCTCCACTACTTGAAATGCACTATGAAAATGAGGGCAGCGCTGCTGGGAAAGCCTGACTGCTCAGGCTGCTGAGCTGGCTGGTTATTTACAGCTCTCCCCACAAACAGGCACACTCATAGGGCTTTAATTTTAGATCCTAATTTTTAAATTGTACAGCTTGTAGCTCTTTAAGCAATACACACCTGAAGAGCCTACTTGACTTGGAAAACTCCCACATGCTGGAGATATTAATGTAAAAATACTTTATATTAATGTAAAAATACTTTCTACATAAAAAGAGCTGTGTGCATTTGACTTCAAAGAGTAAAAACAGTCAGAAAGTCAGTATTTGTCTTAGCTTCTTTATCAGTGTGTACGCATCATTAACGGAGACTTGCTTAGCTGCATTACCAACAAAGGATGTTTCTAAGAAGCCTTGAACTAGATGTTTCCACTGGGAAGGGTTCAGGGCTTTGAGAAGTGCCCTCAGATGCGAAGAAGCCTGATTTACAAATGTGCATGGGAGAGAGGAAAGAGAGAAAAATAACTTTGTGTATCAGGGAAAAGATTATTTTAGCTAATATTTCTGCCAAAAGGGACTCTTTCTGTTCCACTTGCTTACACCCCCTTTACTGAAAAGGACCCTAGCACACTTTCTTAAAATCTAAAGCAAGCAAGGTTCATGCCAGAAAGATTTGCATGTACAGGAAAGATAAATTTCTTTCCCTGATACAAGTCACAGTGTGGAGGCTCCTTTTCTGGTATTACAGTGCTTTCTTTGATATTAATTCCTTCCAAGCTGATATAAACTGCCCTGAATAACATAAGATGCTCTTATTCTGGACTAGTGGCCCTGAGGAAGCTAAGTGCAGTGGTTTACCATGTTGGTAGTCCCCAGCTCTGTTATCTGTTTCTCTACTTGAGGTAAATGCACAGTAGGAAAGACAAAAAGCAGGGCCTGGTTTACACTCGTTAGTAGTACAGCACAGGGGCTTTCATGGCCAAATGTTAAGATGTCAGCTCATGAAAAGTATGAGGGGGCTAAGGCTGTAACAGAGAGGGCAACATCCTAAAGCATGGCACTGGCTGTTTGGGGAACACGGGCCTTAGCAACACGCCCAAGCCAGCATCATTCGAGCATGTCTATACCATTCTACTTCCCACTTTATCTTATGTCCTGGAATCATTGCTGGGCTGGCAGGCTCTCAGACATCCTCCCCTCCATGTAACCAATCACAGAATCATAGACTGGTTAGAGTTGGAAGGGACCTTAAAGGTCATCCAGTTCCAGCTCCCCTGGAATGGGGAGGGACGCTTTCCACTAGACCAGACTACTCAAAGCCCCATCCAGCCTGGCCTTGAGCACTTCCTGGGATGAGGCATCCACAACTTCTCTGGGCAACCTGTTCCAATGTCTCACCAACATAAGAGCAAAGAATTTCTTCCTAACCAAGTCTGCATCCCCCAGGGAAATGTCTCCTATGACCACCTAGGAAAGAAATTTGCCAGTACCTGTAAGAGGAGGAATAGCCTTAAATCACAGGAAAACCTCCACGTTTTCCTGGTTAGCTTCATGTTGCAGCTCTCCCCAAAATCAGAGACTATGGCACAAAGGTGCAGGAAACACCAAGGAGTGGTAATTGGGATAATCAGAAGAAATGCTGTAGAGTGAGATGATCTACACAGAAATGTTAGCAAATACGTTGCAAACTGTGGAGCGCCTTTTGGGTCCTTGGGGCTATTCATGAAGTAAAGTGACCTTGCTATATAGCAAATGATTCAAAGTAGATCAGACCTGACAGACACAGCAACTTTGAAACTCACTACAATCTGATTTCCAGACTGTTAATTCCACTCGGAAAGCCTTACCATCTAAGACTAAGCAATAGGGTGTCAAAAAGGGTGGTCTAGCGGCTTCCATCTATCTGGACGGAAAGAATAGGCAATGACCACCTGGACCCCAGACCCCAAAGGGCAGGTTGCAGTCAGCGTGGCTGGGAGCAGGCCAGTAAGGGCTGAGGTGGGGCAAGATACGCAGCCTATTCACTGCTGAGAACAACTGTGGCAACTTTACAGACCAGCTGGGGTGTGTGGGCAGGCCAAAGTCTTAATTCAGAAGGTTATTAGGAGGGCATGAATTAAACAAATGCTTATATGCAGTCACAAATAAGACCAAAGGCAAAGGGAGCAAAGTGAAAGGCAGAGAGAGTCACCGACAACCAGGAACCTAGCTCTGAGGAGACTGTTCATCCCTGGGGATCATGTTTCATCATCAACCAAAATGTCAAGTATTTTAGTCAGAAAAACATGCTCATGCCAAGTTACCTAATATTTCCTTTGGGAAAGCAATTCTAAATGAGTTTTGAATTATCTCATGACAACCAGAACTTTTTTTGGAAAGCTAACAGAGAAATTTAGCACTCTAATCCTTTCTAGATTCTTTTACCATGCATCCCTACTTTAAATTAAATGTAGCATTGATACAGCTGATTACTGCTCTACAAGTATCTCATTACAGCTTTGGCAGATGGACCTGCAACAGCTAATACAGAGTTCAGTTCATTCCTTGTCTTTTCCTTTCCTCTTCTCCCTTCACCCCTTCAAATCAGTAAACAGGATTTTCCAAGCTTGTTTAAAAAATATACCCTGCAAACACTGAGATATTTTCTATCCAGCTGTTCCACGTCAGTGAAGATTTGTTTCTTAGCATTGGGCAGTGCTATTATAAAATAACACCTAACCCAATGATTAATGTTGAAGAAACTGCTGTCAAAAATGTGGATGTTTCCTGAATCAATAAAACCTTCCAGAGAGCGCGGTAAATCTTAGTTAACAGTTTTCTAGTACAAGTGAGAAAACAAAGTAACTTCCAATTTGCTTTTATTGTAAGTGAAGCTGGAGGTAGCCGGGGGGGAGCAGGGGGGGGGGCAGGCTGGTTTCTGAGAGCTGAATTCCCACTCAGATTCAGGGCTTATTTTCTGGTTCACATGCTGGGAAAGTAAGGAAGGCAGCAAGGGAAATTAAAGTCCTCTCTCCTCCCCTCTGCGGGCCAGCTTCTCCAGGACAGGTAAGCATTAGGGCAGAGTGAAAGAGATTTAGGGGAGTTCATAGTAACTGAGGCTGTGAAAAGTTCCTGGCAATGCACTTTACCAGGCTGCTGCACAGGGCTCCTTTTGGATACTCTTCTAATGGTTGGTGAGCCTGGACTGAACTCCAGAGCAGGAGGATAGGGATTATTCTGGCAGCCCTGAGGTCCAGCCAGCCCCTGTGAATGACTTCTGTATCTGGAGAGACTTCTATAGCTGGCCTCACACACACAGAAACCTGTACCTGAGAGGGCAACACGGTGGTTTGACTCCCTCTATATGACTCTCCCACACACATGCGGTTTTCCCCTGTGTTTCTCATTCTATGCTACACCTTTAAAAGAGGCAATAGGATCTCAAAAGGATGGGGAGGAAAAGAAAATGCAACTGAAATGTAAGCTCAATACATATGTGACATCTATCAGACATTCAGTTTTGCTGATCTCAGTTACAGTATGTAATGACATAGGTTCCATGTTTGTCAAGAGAGGGAGAGAAAAGTTGCCTGTTTTTCTAGATAGAATTAGCCTTGAGCTTAAATTACATAATAGAAGAGTTTGAAACTTAGGCTATGGTTGTGAAGGAAAAAATAGATCTGCTGGAGAGGTTTGCAAAACCTCACACCACCAGGTTCACCCATCTCTAATTGAAACCTTTCCCCTAGCTCCAAGGGGGGAAAATTACGTGTCCTAGAAGTGCCTTCCCTCCCATTGTTTGGTAAGTGGATTGCCTTCCTGCCTCAGGCAGATTTTCGATTATACCCACTGTCAAACAAAGAAGCTCATTTGGTACTAGAGCTTGACCATTCAGACTCTTCAAGTGGTCTAAAGCTTTCCACATCTGGAGTTTTTCCATCCTGTTCTGTAACATCTGAAGATATTTTTTTCTTCACTCTGTACCGTATGTCACATTATGATCAAGATGCCAGTGTAACAAAGACATTTTGACCAATGTTACATAAATGCCAATATGGGCAAATTCTAGTTTGGTGGCATCAGTCAGGGGAAGATTCATACATGAAGGGATTTCACTGGAACTTAATGGACTAAACAAGGAACAAAATCCTCTCCCTTCATGGTAAGGATAGAAGCTTCTTTCTTTTTAAAAAATTAATTGCACCTCCTTAAACAATTCCAGGCTTAGACAAAAACTTCATTAAATTAACTAAAATTATTCCTGCACTACAAATACGAAGCATTAGCTTTGAAAAATAAACTAAATGGAAGTTTCTTTCAGGGAAAGAAAGCATCCTAATTTGTCTATTGTTAAAAGACCAGATATATTTATTTAAAACGTTTAATTAAACACACTCACTGAATGCATTCAATATGGTTTTATTTTCTGTTCCTATCTATTCAAGGCTTGGTACAACTTATACGCACTCGTAACTATTTCTGTAAGCATTGCTGCAAGAGAATTAATGCCACAAATAAAACTACAAGTTCAGTTTTTAGTTTGTAACTTCCCATTCAGATGATTCTGAACATGACTCTGTACATGAAAATGATCCAAGATAGGAAACAAGCATGATACTATTGGAGAAGGCAAATGGAGAAGATTCAGCATGCTCCTTACAGTAGGATTCTGCAGCTGTGGCAATAGGCAGGGACAGAGGAACTGAAGTTTGAAGAAGGGAAGATTTGTAAAAAGCCTCAAAGGAGCGTGTTTCATGTGAGAGATATTTCCCAGCTTTGGGGTCATTTCTGTAAATAGATGCCTAAAGAGAAAGCCAGCTTATAGTTTGTTATGAACAACATCCTTCCTTCTTACTGCCTGGCAGATAGTCCATAAAACAGCAGTGTGGTCATTTTATGTTATTTTGTCCTTCGTTGTTGTTGTTTCTAAGACTTCATCCATTGCTGCTTTTAGCTTTATTGAGCCTAATTCTGATACCTCTTACCTTGCCATACATACTTTCACTCCCATCAGCTTTAAATGGACGACGTGTTACTATGTGCAACACACAGACAGAAATGGAGCCCACCACACCATGTGAGATGCAAGGAGATGCTGGCCCAGCCCTATATCAGCTGGAGACCCTGCAAGAACTGGGTCTGCTCCTCCTCTATGGCTGCCACTTGCCAGCATGGGTACCCACAGATGAGTACAGGTGATTTACACTTGCCTCAGCCTCCTGATCTGCACTGGAGACATCCATCCTCATCTTTGCAGTGCTTGCCCAGGAGGAGCCATATCCCCACGCAGGATCTCTGGGTGTTAGTGCACACACGTAGCTGGGCACACATTCTGCCTCCTTCCTCTGGCCACAACCCAAAAGGGAGGAATCCGGCTTCAGGGTGGAGCCAGGCTCCTGGGAGAGCGCTGGAGGCAGACTTCCCAGAGCAACAAGGTGCTCCAGACATGTCTCCCTCAGCCAGGAGGAGCAGCAAGAACAGTCTTGCCTCGCCCATGGCATAAGACAAGAACACCATCCTGGCGTGATGTCCCCATGGGGACAGAGCCGGACACCCACCTGCACTGCCACAATACCCACTTTCTATTCGGCAGGCAGTGGAAAAACACCGCAAAGGCTTGCTGGTGAGAAAGATGTAATAGCTGGACATAAGTGAGGTAAATGCAGTTTTGCTGCTAATGGATCAGCAGGGGAGCTGCAGCAAGATGTTTTCACCTCTGCTTTGCCTTTGATGAAATCACAGCTGGGAAAGCAATGTTCTCACTGATTCATAAGCTGCAGATACCGTGGAAATACAGATTTACTCCCATCACTCAAATATTTATTAAGTTAATAAGTTTCAGAAGAAGGCAATATAATAAAAATGAGAGTTTATCTTCCAGAGCTACCTCTCTTCCTTTTAATTTTTAACAAAGGAGTGGCATTTCTGTTTAACTTCTTTCCAGCTTCAAGCATTCGCTCTAGTGAAAAGAAATATTTCCTTACTAAACTTGCAGAAATCCAAGAAGGCGTACACAAGTATTTATAATTAACTGTATTATTTTGGATACGGGTAATCTGGGTATCAATAGTATGAGCTAACATTCAGCCCAAACTCAGATGATGCTAAAAGAGTCCAGATAGCTGAAAAGGACATGAGGAAGGAACAAGGCCATAATTTATTTTTGTTGCTTTCTGAAATAGATGACCTTCAAGTTTCTCTTTCATTTATCCAGAGACAGGGCTTTATGTACAGTTAAAACATAAATTCAGTGATTTCACTTACACACATTAGATTCACAATTCATACTGAGCTAGTGCTATAAGCTTTTCTTGATTTTTGGCAAGTTTGCTTTGTTTCATTTGATCCTTAATTTGGACAATGAGAATTCGTCTCAGTGCTGAACTAAGAATCTGCATTTTAGGAGGTATGAGCTCAGAACAGTTCAATGGAGACCAACATTTCCTCCACACTTCTGAAAATCAGGCTTTCAGGGTTTAGAGGAATCATTCCCTAAATATTATCCTCAATTCCAATTCATGGTTCATATGATCTTTCTCTTTTTTTCAATGTGTCCTACTATGGTGTTGCACAACCCATAATCCAATTTAACGTTTAATTTCCCATGAATATGGTGGTTTTGAAACTGCTGTTTTGATACATCTCTCAATCACTGTAATGTATTTTTATCTTTGCCTCATTTTATCTTCTGATTTGACCAGTAGAATAATTATTAATTTATAATGGACCCCATGTTCAAACACCAATATTAATAATAAGCAAGTGTTACCTGGTTGGTATGTATGTATTTATAAGAGCTCAGAGAAGAGTAAAAATAGGTTCTCCAAACACATCTGAGGTGGAGAATGGGAGAAAGAAGGATGGAAGAAGTGCCATCATGGTCAAAAAATAAAGTGAACATCATCTATAACTGCAGTTGCCTCTGTAAATATTTACCCACCTGCCACCTATAAGCCAAACTGTGTATGGTGTGGGACGCAGAAATAAGAATTCAGCATGAGTTTCCTATCAACTTATTTTGATGGAAATCAGTTTAATCATTTGTATTTTCTGTCTTTATTAAACTAACCTCAATTTAAGGCAGTAAGATAGCTTATCACAGAACTGGGTAGAGAAAGCCAGGGATATCTGTGCAGCTCAGATCAGAGGATTATATTTTAGTACCGCTGTCAGGCAGGCTGTGGGGAGCAGCACCAGAGCTCAGTGCTTGGGCTCAGCCTCCTCGCCAAGCCTGAACGGGCTCCCCAGCCCTCTCATGCGGCCACTGGCACCAGCCAAGGACAGACGTCCACCCTGAGGTGCTGCAGGGCATAGGGATGGACCACAGGCACACCTACACAAACAGCCCCATCTCAACTCTGCTGGGGCTCTGCCTCGGCAGCTCACAGACTAACTCCCCTTTAGCAGCTCCTTGGCCAGCAAAATATATCCTGACAAGTGTTTCAACCCAAGATAAGGAAGGGAAAAAGGATGCAATATGATCTTGCCATAGTTAAGCATCCCAAAACTAAGCAAATGACAGCCGAGCTTAGAAGCATAAATGTGAGCTGGGTGAATAAACTTGAAAAGAAAATAACGTATGACATGTTTTGATGCTATTCAAGGTTCAAAGCCTATGTTGGGATCTGTGTTTCTGTAATGTACTGAGATGGCTTACACTATTATTGTTAACAATAGTAATAATAGAGAGATCCAAGTGAATGAAAGAAGTGCATTTAAAGAAAAAACCAAAGAAATGGTATAGTTAACGGGTAGATTTCAGGATTTTTCTTGCCTCAATAGCTGATCCTTAACAAGGCTGCACAAAGCTCTGGAAAATCCCAGTGTAGGCAGCAACAGGGGCGGTGGACTTGACTCTGCTCTACATTCCCTCTGCTTCTGTGAGAGTAGTGTATGGATTCATGCTAGGAGTGGGAGATAATCACTTCCCCATCACTATATTTATAGACCTCCCCAAACGGTCAGGGATTTGCGAGTGACCACTGGCGAACATGGCACGTCTGTTCTGCTTTCAAATCATATTGTCATAAACCTACAGTTCAAGAGCGCTGTGATGACTTCTGCTTTATTGATCTATTTTTTAGATCTGTTTTATTAATGCTATTTATTAGATTTATGAGTGCTATTTGATTACAGCCTCTGGACCTTGCCATGCAGAGCTTTATTTTGTCAAGCAGAGAGGCTATAAGGTACACCAAGGAAATCAGGTGATAAATAGAAAATGATTTCTCATTAATATTGTCGTTTCCCACTTGTGAGTTTTCTCTGTTTTGGAAGGGATAAGCAGACAGGGAATTTTCAGTAGTTTGGGGTACAGGAAAGCATTATAAAGTTCAAGCTGCTTTTCTCCAATTTTCTGAAATGGTGGCCACCCCCACCCTGCTTTTTGGTTCTTCTTTTTCTGTCTTGGATGCCTTCCTGTGAACCTCCTTTTGTCCCTGTGCTCCCCCTGAGTTGGCAGAAGCTCAGTTCCTCCAGGTTGGGAAAGGAAGAACAGGCTGTCATTACTGGATGCATAAGCATAAGCACTCATTTCCTCACCCAGTGAAGTACCAAGCCGCTGCCAACTAACTCTACGCCTTCCAGCATTTTGCAGTCTTCCTCTGAATCTTTTCACAACTCCCTACCAATTGTGACCACAGTTGGAGAAAGGTCAATGCAGAGTAAGAGTGAGAAGCAAAAGTGCACAGATAAAAGCGTGAAGGATGCTTACGACTTGGCAGAAGAGGGCAAGTTCAACAGCACAGGTGGCAGCACAAGCAAAAGTGCTCGCAGGTGCCAACAGCTCCCCATGAGGAGCGCACGGGCACACAGGGCACCACGAGGCAATGCCACAGCCTGATTCGCAGAAGAACTCCAAGAAACAGTGTGATTAATTGCAGAGGAAAGGTTATACTTTTACAGAGCAATAAGGAGGTCTAGAGCAAGTTTATAAAGAGATCAGACTCATCAAGAGACTAGCACCTGGAAAAGTGCTTTAAAGCAGCTCCTCAGTACACTGGAAAGCTGGACATACCATTTACTCATCAGCCTTGTTCTGAGAGGTTTCATTCTTTGGTTTTCTACCTCTAACACAATCCTGACCTAGGGATATAGTGAACAATAACTTTAATACATAAAATATTAAACTTATATTGCCTTCTTCATGTTGTAAGACTTCTACGAGCTCATAATAACTTACTACTGGCAGGTAGTTGTCACAAGACCTATTAAAACAGGTCAGTCTTTGTGCTGAAAACAAGCTATTTATTTAAGGTTTTCTGTTTGCAATGAGTGCCTTTTCACCTCATTATATGGTGGTATTTCTGACCCTGGTTTAGACTTTTATAGAGAACAGCGTGGCCTCAATTGCAAACAAAACAAGGACTGCTTTGGTACACTCCCATGTAAATAATTCTTTTGTTAGGAGGCAGGGACTAAAACTTGACAATCTTTATCCTATAAAAGTAGGCATATAGAAACACAGAAAAATATACGGGCCAAGGAAAAGTAACTTCTTGCACTTAAGGCTTTTCCTAACTCATACATTTTTAATAGAGAAAAGGTAGGAAGGGACAGTCTCAAACAACTTGAACTGGCTTTTGAACAGATGCGTTTCATAAACTGAAAGAAACGGTGCAATGTTTTTCCCAGTGTTGGACTAAAGCCACTGATCCAACAGGGCACTTTCCATTCAGCAGGTAGGGAGGGAGTGCTTGTTACCACAAAAAAAAAAAAAAATAAATGTATTCTGAACTATTAGGTGAGAGGGAAATTTTAGAGGCTCTTTGAAGAGGCATACCTGAAGTTTCAGAATAATTGCCAAGACACCTGTATGTATGGCCCTGAAAGTGAAGGCACAGCAAAGAAATTCTCCTAAGTTGGCATGTTTTCTGCTTGTTTTCCCTGCCTTGTAGCTGATGTACTGTTCTCTTACTGGTGGCACTGTGCCATTACCTCCTCTGCTTCTGACATGTTCTTGCATCTCGAACCTAGTGTGAGTAGTTGGTCCCAGGCTGTGGGTTTTTTTAATGCTGTGGGGACTGTTAAAGGAAAAACAAACTCTCTAATTAGGACATTTTCCAGCTGGAGAAGGCAAAGTTCCAAAACTATATATTAAGCGAAGGGAGAACTTCCCCAAATGTCAGTGACTGTAATAATAGGTCACGGATTGTACAAGTGTTGTACTTTAAGCTTTTAAATGGAGCCATTAGAAATTGAAGCTTTTAGTGCTGACTGTACTATAATGTGCTGAATGCTTTGTAATCCTTGAGAGTAAAAGCAATACAATGTCATTTTATATATTTTTCATCCTCAAATCATCAACCTATTTACACTAGGGCTAAGGGTTATTGTCTCCATTTATTATGAGATGAACTGTGATGAATACAGGCTGGGTGCCTCACTGAAGGGCGCAGAGCAGTCACTGAGAAAGTCAGAACTACTGGCAACCGGGTACGTATGTGACATTTCCTACAATGTATATTTGCTGCCACTGACCAGCTCTTGTTCTTCACCAGAGGTTCTCTATTTGAGTAGGCATTTTGCAGAGAAAAAGATTTGGCAGCATGAAACATTGCTTGCTTTTCTGTGTATGCTGAATAAATACACACATGTATATGATATGGACAAGTAGAGATAAGTCAATACATAGACTGAAATGAATAGTGTTGTTGCATATTTAGGTTTTATTTGCTTGCTGAAGTATCGACTGATCTTCTTTTGTGAAACTAATGCAGAGTACTGTAGATGAAGTCATTATTTGCTTCTCATTTATTCCGAATTCATACCAATGGCCTAGGATGAGGACCTTCAGCCTTGAAGTGCCTGTGAGTTGACTGCCAGGTCATTGCAACCTTTGTGTCGAAACAGCTGAGCCAGCAGCATGGCAGTAGAAGTCAAAGGGGTGACACTTTTAATGGCAAAGAGTTCCTCGGGGGAGGAGGATAGGACATAGCTGTGATTATTCTGTGGCCATGAGAAAGGACATTGCACAAACGCTAGGAATCTGTGTGCTGAGTTTCTTGTGAACATGAATACTGAAACCCACATCCATCAGGAGCAAGAGGTCTCTAGCAATTAGGACATGTACAGTGGTGCAGCACAGCTGAGGAGAGAAAAGGTTGTTCAGGCAATGGTACGTCACAGCAGAGAAACATCTTTGAGTTATTGGAAGAACAATGTCCTTGCCAAAATCCTCTGCCATTTTTCATAATTTCCTCTGCAGCTGAAGCTAGACCACCATCAGGTGGTACCAGGTTTCTGGGTTGGCATGTATGGACCACAGGAAGGTACCAGGTTTCTGGGTTCACATGTATGGACCACAGGAACCGGCAGGGAGGATAAGAAGGTAAGGGAACACGACTGGGGACAGGGCAGGAGAGAAAAGGCAAATCAAGATGTGAGAAAAAAGGGTACAACAGGAAGGAGATGGCCTGATAGGAGATGAAAGAGTCAAAAATGGAAGAAGAAATGTGCCAATCTAACAGCTTGCTGCTGCCAAGGGAGTGTTTCTGCCTCCCAGACCTCCACTTTGGGTAGCACTTCTTCATCCTTTCCACCTGCTCTGGCACTTGGCACTGTCTCAGTGATGCAGTTCAGCTCAGTAAACCATAGGAAAAACAGCCTTTCTTCTTTTTCAGTTTTTTTTCCCCTTTCTTCCTTTCCCTTTCTTTCCACAGCTAAGTCTATTCCCTGGCTGGACCACCAGCCTCAGACCAGGCAAGATGACTTTACAGGATTCAAGGGAGTAGATGCAGGACTGCCATCTTCCTGAGCTCAGGCCNACAAGGAGTAATGGATGCAAATTGGAGCATAGGAGATTCAAGAGGAATATCATGAAGAATTTTTTTTACTGTGAGAGTGGCAGAGCACTGGAACAGGCTGCCCAGAGAGGTTGTGGAGTCTCCTTCACTGGAGACATTCAAAACCCGCCTGGACGCGTTCCTGGGTGATGTGCTCTAGGTGACCCTGCTCTGGCAGGGGGGTTGGACTAGATGATCTTTCGAGGTCCCTTCCAACCCTATGATTCTATGATTCTATGAAAAGGCAAATCAAGATGTGAGAAAAAAGGGTACAACAGGAAGGAGATGGCCTGATAGGAGATGAAAGAGTCAAAAATGGAAGAAGAAATGTGCCAATCTAACAGCTTGCTGCTGCCAAGGGAGTGTTTCTGCCTCCCAGACCTCCACTTTGGGTAGCACTTCTTCATCCTTTCCACCTGCTCTGGCACTTGGCACTGTCTCAGTGATGCAGTTCAGCTCAGTAAACCATAGGAAAAACAGCCTTTCTTCTTTTTCAGTTTTTTTTCCCCTTTCTTCCTTTCCCTTTCTTTCCACAGCTAAGTCTATTCCCTGGCTGGACCACCAGCCTCAGACCAGGCAAGATGACTTTACAGGATTCAAGGGAGTAGATGCAGGACTGCCATCTTCCTGAGCTCAGGCCCTTCAGATTGATTTAGTTCTCTCCTGAAGCCTGACCCCGAGCACAGCCATCCCATCCTCTGGCAGATGCAGGCATGTTTGCACACTGGATCTGTACTGAATTCCCATCCAAACCGGGGGAGGAAGGGTTGATGGTTGCTAGCCTGAAGTCAAGGAGAAGCTCTTAGGGAGGCAATATTGCATCTAATAGATCTTTCTTTATTAAATCTCATGATTCAGAGGGTCTGAATCAATCTGTTTGTTTGATGCTACCATTGCTGTGACTTAGGGTGCCTAAAGAAAATTCAATCACAGACGCTGAGATTTTATTTAATCCTTTCAATCAGATCATGCTTGAGCACAAAGTTGTTTAAGAAAAGAAACTGTTTAGTAAAAAGTGCTATTGTTACATTATACGTGGATACATCCCTCGTGTGCTTTTATTACAAGATTCTCCTCAGGTTCTGACCTCACAAGCATTTTAATCTCATCCTTTGATTCTTAACAAGCTTTTGCAAATACAGGCCAATGCTTCCATGCCAGAGTGGACACATAGAGGCATATTCCAGCTGCTATTAGGTTACAACAACTTCTAATGTTGCGAAGATTCACAAATACATATCGCAAACAGAAAATTTGAATTAAATGTGTCCTTAACCGCTCAGTCCTTCAGATACTGTTAAGATGCTGAATTCAGAAAAGGGCTACAAAAACAGCTTGATCTCAAGAAAAATCTGTCGTACAGAGAGACTGCTAGGCAAAAGAGACTGAAATTCTTTAAAGAAAAAGTCAGAGGAGATCTTGCCATGATGCATGTGTAACTGTACAGGGAAGAGATTTCCAACAGACTGACCTTTGTGCCTGCAATGGCAGAGCAACATTCAGTGGCTGGAAGCTAAAGTTAGAAAACAGCCACAGCATCCCACAGTGAGAGGGAGCCAGGGTAAAAGATTTGGGGTTGTTTGTTTGCTTTCATGTAGAGGGCTCCTTACAGTATGGTAAATCGGGAGCATCTGTCATAGGCTGCCTATCTACTAGTAACTGTAGTGTGAAAGATGAAAGAATGGGAAGACATACTGCCTCAAGAGAAGAAGATGAGGGTTTAAGGGGGAGAGAAGGAAGTTATCTGAAAGACAAGAAAATTAGAAAGGGGAGGGATGAGAGAAGAGCTGAGGATTTCAAGGGGAGGCAGAGGCACGGCTGCTAAAAGCTGTAACAAGTGCTGGAGGCACTCTCATACGGCTTGGCAGATGAGGGGAGAGCAGTGGATATTGTCTACCTTGTAGTTAAGTACAACTTTCAACACTGTCTCCTGTAAGATCCTCAGAGAAAAGCTGATGAAGTATGGGCTGGATGAGCAGACAGTGAGGTGGACTGAAAACTGGCTGAATGTCTGGCCTGGGGGCTGGTATTCAGTGGTGAAAAGTCTAGTTGGAGACTAGCAAATAGTGATGTACGCCAGGGGTCAATATCACCTCAATATCAGCAATATCAGGGGTCCAATCACCTCTTCATTTAAAAGGCACTTTTTACTCAGGGACATGAATCCTAATTCACTACAATACACCACAACACCCAGCTTTACTACTGATCATCTTGTTAATATGTAATATGAACAGATTACAAAAAATATTTCATAAATACTGCTAAAAGTTTCACGCTATTTTCCAAGGAAGGCAAGAAAATTGACAAGTTTTCATAAAAACATGCATCAGTCTAGCTGATCTACCTGTACCATATTCCATTAATAAAATCCATCATAAAAGTGCTTTCCTATTCAGCTCAACAGTGTTATCATTGTGGTTTAATGCATTTATACAGCAGCAAGATAGACATTTGCATTTTATTTCCATTTTAACACGAAAGCCTGACTCAAGGACTGTACTGCTGCCACAGTTTCTTCAGTATTGCGTATTGCTCACTAGTCTTATCAGAAAACAAGAAACACTTGAGCTGATATTGTAAAGTGCCTCATATAAGAGAGAGCATTTCAAAAACTCTCTTTCATGTGGTTCTCAGCAGCACTGCACATGCAAAGCATGAGCTGACCTTCCACACTGTTGTTGCAGGAAGAAAAAGGTGTTCTCACTCTCAGAGGTTTGAAGATCTCCCTGCAGATGGGGTCACCCTTGCCCTGTACCTTTGTACACCATAGAGTACAACACAATCAAATTTTGAGACACACAACTTCAGTAATCATATTAAATAATCATATTTTGGAGCAAGAGAGTCAGCCCTGCTAGAGTAACTTTCATTTGCACATTAGTTTTTGCCCCTGTACAGGAAGTTGGAACTGTAAGGGTTTCTGCTGATTGCAAGAGTATTTTAGTTTCTCCTCAACAGAAAAAAAAAATAAAACTGAGTCATCCTACCAGCAGAACCTCCATTTTGTAAATCCAGCTATAAGAGATTCAGAAAGTAACCTGATTAATGCAAAGTATAAGACTGTACGTTTCTTCCAAAGTCTGTTTTTGAGTTAGAGTTTGATACAAAAAAAATGTTTCTATAACTGACACTTCTTAGCGAAGGCATTTGTATTTTTCTTCTTTCCTCTTTCAAAGGTTGGTACCGCCTCAATGCTGTGGAGACACAGTGGCCATTACCCCAGGACCTGTAGATAGCCAGCACCCAGCTTGACCAGCAGCCATATCAAAAGGGTTGACCAGGTTGTTTGACACCCATGGAGCTACACAAAAACTTCTTTACCTATTCTGTCAGTTCAGATGTACAAGCTAGATACTACAACAGCAACTTTATAGACAGTGGGTCCCCACTGTGCATCTGGAACTCACAGTTTACTTTTCATGTCCCCAGTATAAAATACTGGGACCATTACAGATTAGAGATCCAGGAGGCTCCTTTCTGTGTAGTGAAAGATGTAGAGCTAGGCAACCAGAAATGGTAGGTACTGATGTCCCTCTGTAATCACATCCCTTATTACTTTGAAACTTGGACTCTAAATCTGGCATAGATACATTTTTCTGTTTGTTTTTAATGTATCAAATGTGATAAATCAGTATTTTTAACTCATTGCTTAGTAGTATCATTTCCCCAGAGACGGCTTTTAACATTCCTTCCAGCCAAGAAAAAAGTGAACTTTTGAACCAGGGCTTCAAGCTATTCAGAGTACTGACAACAACACTACACATTCATATTAGTCAGTGAAGCCTACTACAGGCAAGTTTTGTTGCAGTGACCCATCTAGAGTAATCACACGGACTCACATGGTGTTTCTGTGGTCTCTCTAGTGCCAATAATAACTGCAAAATTCTGTGTGCTACCACTACTGAAGTCTCAATAATATAAAAAAAAAATCCTTGAAGCTTTAGAAAACTTAAAGTTTCTGCTTTGGACAGCTTTTTAATGTTCTTTTTTTAATCACTGTAAACGAACCAGAATTAAATGTAGAGTTCTGGGGCACCGCTGCCAGGGGAGACAAGAACTCCATGATGCTTTGTTCTCTATCATCGATGTTACATCCATGCGTACCTGGAAAATTAACAGGTTGAGCAGGCTGGGTTTTATAGGAAGCCTTAGTTCTTTTTCTGTTTTTTCTTGCTTTATTTAAAACCACAACTTTCAACTTGTGGTCATGGCCTTTATGTAAAGCCAACAAAAACCCTTTAACAATACTGTGATGTAGAAAGCAAACCTAGTGACCCCTGCCTACTAAAAAAATACAACTGAAAAATTATACATAGTCACATGGACAGAAAACATCTTAATGGCAGTTATTAATTTCTGGTGAAAGAATCAAATATGGAAAAAGCTGACCTGAACATGTAATGAGCTGCTTAATGAACTAGATCATAGACTGATTTGTCCTGTAGAACGGAAATTTTAGTCCCAGATTTGGGTATCTCACATAAAATATTGGGCTCCATATAAAATATCAGTGGTGACCCAGTCATAACTACTATTAATTTTCCACCCCCACCACAAATAAAGTTTTCTCCTCATATATCTGATTCTCTATGAAAGTGTCGAAGGTAGGAAAAGCTGAGAAAATATAATCTCTTTAGCCTGGTACCAAACCAAATCCCAAATTTCTTCTGCCCTCTGTGTCAAGCTACTTTTCAATCTTGTTCATTATGTGAAATGAAATGCAGAGTTTCAGTTTCTTGCTCTCAGGCAAACAAACATACCAAACCTTTTTCCTCAGAACTCAGTGACACTTTCTTGCTTTTCAAAACAGAGATACTGAAGAATGAAGCATGCCTATGATCCAGACCAAAACCAGAAATTCCCTTGACATCTGCAAAAGCGCCCCAGTAATCTGTTCGGAATCATTCACATTTTCTCTGAAGCGACAGGGTTAGGTGTCCATGGCCCCAGAGTAGCTTTCGACTCTGGGGATTCCCTCACAGAGGCATCAATCTGGCCATGCAGGTAGGCATCTGAATTTGTTATCAAGGCAACGCATACCAGCACCTCTAACATCAGCATTTCCTGTGGGTTACTTTAAGCATTTTTCCTTGCTCTCCTTCGTTGCCTATGCTCATTCCAAAGTCTGATTTGAAATACCTGAATCTACACTTTTGTTTAACGCAATTACTCTCTTCTAAGCTGGAGGTGTCAGTGTCAGTCCAGGGGCCAAGCAAGGGATAGAGATGGTTGAAGTGTCACCATTGCTCAAGCCACACTTGTGAAACTCTGAGAACTTGTTCTGTGGTTCTGAACTGGGTATTTGCTAATGGTGCTACCAACAAATCTGTACAAGAATGTTTATGCAGTTAAGAATAAAAACAAACATTTCATAGGATAAGATACATCATCTAACCTTAAAATAGTTTATTCTTAAAAACAAACACACAAAAAAAGAATTCTCTAACTTTGAGGCCAGATTCAAGATGACTATCATTGACAAGATAGAAACATCACTCAGTGTCCATCTAAGAGTTTTATGCTATGAAATCGGAAATAATATATTTCATGTACTTGACTGCGCTCAAAATACATGGAATGGACATCACAGAAAAAAATGAGGAGCCCAGACCTGAAGGCTGAGAAATGAGCTTATGAAAAACTGATGATTGTAAGAGGAGCACACAGTTCATAGTATGCTAAATTCTTACAAATCACTTCCAAAGTTCCCTTTGTTATCCTAGGATGACAAATGCAGAGATCTGTGCTGCCCCACGGCTGTATCTTTCTCGGCTTGTTTGGGGTATACTTAGCTTCATGACCTACTGTAAGAAGAAAAACTCATCACTTTCTCTCCAACTTCCATTTAAGATATAATTAAAATTTTAATGCTTTTCTATACATGAAGGCATGGAGAATTTGTGAGTAAATCTTGAATCTGTAACACCTAGGTCCTTTTTGTTTCCCAGAATTATAAAACACAGCAGCGACTATTTGCCAGAAAGAGCAGCCATCCCACAATTCAGCTTCTTGTTATCCGCAATCCTGACTTCTGAAAAAGAAGCCCTGCCTCTGTGTGCAAGATTGTCATAGTAAATCTAACAGGCATAGTCTAGTCCAGGCTTTGTCCCACATAGTACGTTACTTAATTTGATACTTGAAAAAGAAAGAGGTATACTTTTTATTTGGTCCCAGAAATTGCTAGTATTTAAGACAGAGATCCTTTCAGACTGGTTTGCCTTAAACTGCACAGCAACTCTTAAGAACAGATGCTTGAATCTGAACTCAGCTGTAACCAGAGGTTGCTGTACCAGCTTTAATCGAGTGGGAAGAGAGTTGGAAATCAAGTGTTTGTATGAAAAAGACGTGACCGAGTATATTAATTAGAAGCAGAAAGCAAATACTTCAGAATGGACAAAATGGCCTTGTTTATGTAGACAACTTAACTTGCTTTCAAATTCCTCAAAGTATCTTTAACCCTGAGGTTATCCTGCTTCTCAGTGGAGATCACATTGTTTCTCATGTCCGTACAAAACATGGTTCATGCCAGAGAACTGTCCACTGTGTGGAGACGCTTGAAGGCTGAGAGCCTGTCTGCTGTGTATGTGAACATGGCAAGCAAGCCTCCGAGCAGCATGGCAAGTCCATTCCTATAGAGCCTGTCCTGGCATCTCATCTACGCTTTCTTGCACAAAAAAGCCTTAAAGAAAAAGAACATTTCTGAGTGCTGTCCACACCCACAAACAGATGTAAAAGTGGAAAGCTAATACAGGAATTGGCCATGATAAACTCTCAAGAGAGATTTTGTAACCCACAATTGGCCAGGATAATCCCAGCCACGTAGTTTGTCTCCCATGAAAACTGTTTGACCTCAGATTTCTTTCTTGGAGCGTGTGGCGGGGGTTTTTTTCCCCACTTCCCTCCCTTGGGCATCAATGGAATAGCCCTGTTTACTAGTGTTTCAGCCACTCCAAGTATAACATTGTCAAAAATGTAATGTTATTTCAGGTTTACAAATTTAAATTAATGGCATGGTCGATGGCATGTGATTAAAATAAATATAATGTAAAAACTTCAAAGGAATATTACCAGATACTAAAACTCTCTTAGAAAGGGAGACCTCACAATTTGTTGGAGATATTCAGGGAAGGTTCCTTTATAGAAAAGTCTCCATTTTACTGTTAGGATAGTCATATTTTGAACAGTCTCAGATTTGTTGGAATTCCATCCAAGATAACTGCAGGTATATATCAAAGCAGAAACCTTGATTCTCCATGAATAAACATCATATAGTAGCAAAGTAATGTAGAATTTGTTATCTTTAGTCCTATAAAAAGAAGGTATCGAACTTGTTAGCTCAGCATCTCTAATAATAACAATACTTCGACAACTTTCTGATTTTATGATGCACTCAAAAATCATGAAACTGACAAAAAACTTTTAGCAAAGAATTCTTGGACAATAGCTGAATCCTAAGACGATTCCCAGAAGAGTCCTGACCATCAATTGTATTATTATCTCAAGGAATCATAAGTAGTCAATCAAGCTGATGAGTTTTACACTATGTCATTTTCTTACTCCAAACCCTACATTCATGCACGAGTCACACATTGACAATAGTGCAAATACCAGCTTAAAGGTGCTCTGTAGGGGCAACTCTTCATGACAAAAGCCATTAGTGTAAAATCAAGATCATAGAGTTGGGAATTTGCTTTCTGAAAACTGTATTATTTTGCATAGTCACAAAGCCCATAATTAGTCTCCAGGCAGCAAGTATTAAAGGGCAAAACTATAAGAAGTAAGCAAGGGAAGAAGTAGGTCTACCTTGTTGTCTAACAGTATTTTGATATTAGAAAACTACTATATTTTTAACAGACGCTAAGGATGCTTATTCCAAGTTGTGTGTATGATTCACATGCACAGGAGTTCACAGGATAAGCAGTGGTATTGGATTTTAGAAACTATAAGTAAATCATTCTGATGGAAAACAAAATAACACAATCTCTGCCAACCAGTTCTTGGAAAATAAACCACAAGTGTATAACTTGTGAAACAAGGAGGCAGAGTTTCCGTTAAATCAGCTTGTCTGAAACATCTATAATTTTTGTTTGGTACTCAACAAGTACGTTAGTGTGTAGAAAGGCTTCAGAAACACCAAATGGCTCCTGGGAGGTTGGAGTCATTCTGCTGAAACTCCGTCTCAGGTGAACAGCTAGCCAAAACCATAATGCATAAATGCTGCATAGAATTCTTGGATGCTGGCAGTAAGATGGACCTGAAACACCATAAATTGTCCCACAAGGATGAATTTTAATCATATTAGCATGTTCGGTAGCCCAGCCATGTTTTCAATCTACTTTGGGATGCTGGAATATGGATATAAATAATAAAAGCAACAGCAGCTACATTTGCAACTTGCTGGTCTGCACTCAGGATTGTTACCATATGATCTATATCTGTCCAGAACAAGAAAAAAACCCTCTCTTAACACTGCCGGTTGAATACTCTGGCACATCTCCCTGCATTCCTCCCTCCCACTGCATTTGAAAAGGAGTTTATCACTGTAGCTGCTATTCTGTGCAGTGACACTAAAGTGTTTTCTAGACAACAAAGAACTGAGGTAGAGAGCTTTGCCCTTTACAAAATGCAGAATTTCAACAGGTATTGTGAATATTGCTGAATTAAAACTTGGAAAAGTGGTAAATTTCTACCTTTACACTGAGCAGCCTTTAATGTGCAAATCCTAAGGAAATGCTAACACCACAAGGTAAAAAAAGAGAGAAAAATACAGCATTTTGTGATACCGTCCACAGTATTATACAACATAGCTTACAATAATGAAAAAAAATCTTCTGGGATCTTATCTAGAGTAAATTCTTTATCTGTGCATCTTTCTAAACTGGTCGTATTACAAACTCTTTTTCTTTCAGTGCTCATTCATCAGGAGGGCTTTTGTTATCTGAAGGCTAAGTAAACAGGAGGGAAAACAAGCAGCCCATGCTATTGTATGTCATGGGGCAATGTCTTACTGCCACCTTGTGTTGAGCAAAAAATATGAATAGCTCATATTTCAGAGACATTTAAACAAAACCACAAAAAAAGCTGTTCAGAAAATAAACAAGAAAGAAAACTTCCAAAAAGGTATGCGTGAATTTGTGAATACATATATAACTTTATAAAAAATGGTTTAAGAGTTCATAAAAAGAGGAAAATGTTTCATTCCCATTTCAAACACATCTTCACAAGTAAGTCACAAGTGCCCACTAATGGTTAAGAGCCTTTTGGCTGTTAAAAGCAGAAAAAAGGGCAAATTTTTTTCCTAGGGAAAATTAATGACATTTATGATTTTATTCCCTGTGTAGGTTTTTTTTACAGTTACATCATAAACAATGGGATTTCTTGTGATGCTAGAGAGATTTTCATCCCACTCTTGGGCTATTTTTCAAACATTGCAAACAACACTTTTCACACATGGGTACATCCAAGTAATGAAAAATTCCTACAGTGCTGTAACTTCTTACATTTAGGAATAAATCCGCACGCTGCAGACAAATTTCCCACCCCCCAGATAAATCATACACACTGACAGGATTGGTCCTTGCACTTTAACAACTTAAAAAAAATCATTGCTTAAAGAAAATCTGTCCTCTGGTAGCTCCACAGAGATTAGTTTTCCGTGTGAAGCAATCGCTGCACAGCAACACACACACACGCACAAGCACACACAAAGCCAAGAGATGGCAAACTCTTCTGCGGCAAACATTTGACCTTGTGGAATGATGATAAAAGAACATAGTTAATCAAGTATGTATTAAAGATGCTACGATTACTACGGGTTGGCTCTCTATCCATCATTGACAGATAATGCTGTGCCTGCCGTGATGGCTCACTGAACACCGTCCTTTATGCTTTAAATCAGTTGTTTTCAACTTGTAGTTTTCAGACCCCTCAAAGTCCTGTGCACTGTTTCTAAGGTGTCCACAAAACCAGATTTTTAAAAAGAGCACATTTTAAAAAGAGTACTTATCTTTTGTAGTTAACTATATATGCAAAATTTTCAAAAGGCCATTCTCCACTGGTCAAAGTTTAAAGATCCACAGAGAGAAAGAGGTAGGAAAGCACTGAATTAAAGCTCAGACTTGATCTCAAAACTTGGGGGGCCACTCACAATTGGAACATTTTCTTTAGGATACCACATACTTTTATCTTCAAACCTGTTGAAACCAGTAAAATGTTACCATCAGCTTTACTGCTTAGTACGATGACAAGCACCAGTTATAAACTGCTCGAGGCTTTTCAAGGTTGTTGTACTATCATGGCATGGATTGCTTTAGTACAGTAGATGACATGACTGTTAGGTAAGTCTTCATAAAATCAGAAAGTATCTTGGACGGTAATATTGATTAGTGGGAAGCAGTTCCACTAATTCCATCATTGTCAAGGTTCATAGGAGCACTACAAAATGGTAATGGACTGAAGCTATGCAAGTTTCACCTCCCAGAAAATCAGTGCCTGTGATGCCATTAGTCCCAGCACAAAAGAACAGAAGTTCTATGGCTTCATACGGTATGATAAATGGATGAACAAGTTACTTAATTTTGTGTGGATGATAAAGACTCTTTTCAGATATTTATGACTGTTGCTAACCCCAAGTCATAAAAATGGGCTTGTTTAATGTACTTGATGGAGGCAAAATGCTGTCTTCTCAGGGGTTCACCAACTTCAATCACTGCAGTCTCTCCTCAAGGCATTATTTGCAGGGTTGGTGAGAGTGCTTCTACAGCAATTAAAAAAATAATAAAATAAACCAATAATAATTAAATATGTATAATATGAATTACTACTTGTTTCTTGATGTCTGTAACTAGAATAAGTCTTCCTGCTCTCATATTAACTCCTTGCTCATTATAAGAAATTTTTATCTGATACTATTATTTCTAACCACAAAAATCTGTGCTCTAGGCAGTCATTGGAACATATTAACAAGGTCTAGATGTAGTGAGTTGCAGAATATCTTATGGAACAGCTTGAGGGGACCAAAACAGTGGATTGCTTCATATCCAAGTGAATAATCCAAGTCACACTGCCAGTGACCACTGAAAAGACAAGATTTTTTAAAAAATAAAGATAGCTCAAAGACAGGGATAGAGATGAGATAATCAAAAAAGGGGTATAAAACACATTACTTATGCCTCAAAACCTCCTTCCTCTTAAGAACTTTTCTAAGAGAGGAATTTTCAAACCCTAGGACTCACAGTCTTGAGCAATCTCTTAAAATACCCACGTTGGGTCCCCTAAGCTTCCACAGCAATGCTCCTACTGCCCCAAACTGTCCTTTCTTCTTAGCCATTTCTGTTTCCTCAGGAGTTTCCACTTCAAGCTTTGGCAACACAGTTATATTGTCCTGTCTTGGTTCTGCTGGTCAAGGAGAGGTAAGAAGGCAGCTCTTCTCTTACCACTACTGCATTTGGTACTGGCCTTGCCTTCTTTCACTTCATTTCATTTCATTTCCTCACCTTTCTCCTCTGCTCTTTACCTCCCCTTTTGTTACAAAAAGAAGCAGCAAGATATACTCCTTTTCCAGCCCCAGAAGTGCTCTAGGTCACCCAAGTCAGAGACTCCTCCTGGCTACAAACAAGAAAGATGACAGGAAAAGGAGTAATAGGGAGTTTATCAGACTTCATTACCCAAGATAGCCTCCATTTTGTTGTTCTTTTAAGTCTCAGTCGGTTGTAGGGCTCCTAAATATGTAATATGGCAATGTTTCTATTAAAGTCTCCCAGTCTGCATTACCTACTACATGTATACATTCACAGAAGTGCCTCGTGATCTCACTGTAGATCCTGCAAAAAACACACTTGTGGTTAGCGTGCCTGCCTGTAAAGATCTGTGAGGCCAAATACCAGGAAGTAATTAGAGATGCATGCATTTAAATCTCTAAAAGTAAAGGAGAAGTAATCGAGCCAGTCTCTTGCAGCACTGTCAAATTAACCAGCACTCATCCAGGTGCCATGCTTGCCTCTGGCAGGATGTGCGTCTAAGTGAAACCCACTGAAAAATGGTTGCTTAAGACTAAAGACGTTCCTTTCTTTCACATTGCAGGGAGAAAACTCACCCATGTCCACAGGTTAAATACCCATCGATATCAAGGTTGCACAGTATGGATTTGGATTATAAATACACAGTAAATCTAACTGCTGACATCTGATCCCAGCAAAACCTTGACTATGGCACAGCCTTGAAGGTGTTTTGTTGGAAAAGCCTGTCTGGAAGCCCTAGAACTTGAGCTATGCCTTTGATGGTCTTTGAATCAGACTTGTTTGATGGCAGCCATTGGTGACTTTTAGCAAACTAATATTTTCTCCTACTTCTGACTGTAAAACCATAAGGTTAGAAGTCATTAATTTCATTATGAGAATGACGTTCAGCTGCTATTTCTCACAAGAGTTTGAAGTATTTCTTTGTTAAATTCTTAATTCCTTGCTCAGGGTTTGTGACTGAAATAGCTCTATGTTGTTTTAACTTGCCCGTGCTAAAGAAAACACAAGAGAAAATGTATGCTCACACAGCAGCCCATTGTGCTGCATAGATTTACCCACACCATCACAGACAATGGCTGCTCAGCTGCCAGTATTTAACAATAAACAAACATCAACAAATAAAAATGTTTGACAATAAATTTAATTACTGGAGGGTGTGTGTGTGTGTGTATTATTTTTTTGTCTTACATAACACCAAGGAAGAACTTGCTCAGGAAGGACAGTCGGTATTTCAAGCAGAGGAGCTATGCAAGTAAATCCCTGATGGAAAGAGAGCCCTGCATCTGGGGCAGAGGATAAAAGGGAGCTAAGCAGCCAGCCAGGATGCAAAATGACAGCTGTTTAAACCACATTTCTAACTGCTGTGGCCAATGGTTTGATATCTCTGAGGAACAAGCAGGCAGCCATGGGGGTGGTGGGACACAGAAAAACAGAAAAGATCAGCATATTATTATTTCTATTGTGACCAGGCTGTCTGTTCCTGTCCAACTTCTGTAACAGCTAATTAGCAACTGCCAAAGTTTACCCCATCCAAACATCTGGTTATCCAGGCCCTGCTTTCCTCTCTAAAGCTTTAATGAATTTTAACGTGTTTGAAAGAGCACTTCCCTCTGGCTTACTGAGATAAAATAAGATATAAACAGTCCCCTTGGGCCTGGTACATCCTTTGCTCAGTAGTGTTCCCAAAAATGGCTTATTCCCTTGTCGTCCCAGGCAATTTATTTGCCCTCAGACTCCGTAGCTCCTGACTTGCTGAATAAAGCATCTGGTGATGTACTCAAAAGCCTTATGCCTTATGAGAAGGACCTTTCCCTCTCTCCGTCCAGGAGCAAGAATAAAGCTGCTGGAGATGGTACCTCTTACCACCAAATACCATGATGAGGCTTTGCAGCAATGGAGGATGGTACCTCCTGGCTCTGATACTTCTCTGCATGCTGCCTCTATCCATGACAAGAGCACAACTCTCAACTGCAGCAGTCAGTCTGTGAATGCTTCCAGCCCTTGACTTTATTTTTATACTGCCTGCATCAATCAGACCTCCGCAATTATTCTCTAGTGAGTCTCATCAAGCATGACCCAACCTCTCTAAAACACATGGGTTTCATGTTAAATTTGTCAGTCTGATAGGAGGAGGTTGGGAATGCTGCTGGCAGTCCAAGTAACTGCAGTCAAAACCAGTCTTCTAGGAAAATACAGACTGCTACATGGCACTGTGAAAGGATGGGAGGTGAGGGAAATTGACCCCACACTCCAGTAATTCCTGTCATTACTCCCAACATGCCTCAAAAGCTTCCCATTGAACCAAACAACTGTGTACCTTCTCATGATACATCGCTTATTTGCTCATCCAGCCTCTTATTCTGAGCACCCAGGATACTTCACAGGCAGGCAAACTGCGTTTAATCTGATAACTTTGTACTGTCAGCAGCTGGAAGCCAGAAAGCATTGTGCCAGAAAGAACAGGGAAAGTTTCCATCCAAATTTCAGAAAGGTACTTCTACACTGCTTTGGGAAGTCTTGTTCAGCTGTTCAGCCACGTTAGCTTACGCTGAAATCAGTTACACAAATGAAAAATCTGGCTGTGGTACCATATACAGAGAGTGATGGGAAACAGTATGTTAAGTTTGACAAGGTGTCTGATGAGAAGTCAGAGGGTACTGGAGAGAGATATGCAGTTTTTTGCTGTTTGCACAGAACTCCAGAGGAAGAGGAACGTCAGAGGAGGAGAAAGGTGATAGTATTTCTTTACACAGCCCTGTAAACCTGCTGGTATATCCACTGAATCCTCTCTCTATCAAAGACACTCTGACAATAAGGAAATTCAGAAAAGAAGGGAGAATGAGTAGATGGCTGAAGGATGGATTTTTCTGCAGCCACTTGCTTCAGAGCACGGATGATTACCACAGCTACTGCTCCTGCTGGTTCCTGTTTCTCCTAGTTCCCACTCTATTTATTGCTATTATCTCCTCCCTACAAATACAAAATGTCTCAGCTACCTCCACCACTTCCCAGGTGCTATCGCATACACATCTCAGTTGTCCCTGCTCTCCAGGCACTCTTCGCTGCAGACCCAGCTATGAGAAACAAGGCTGAGGAGAGCAGAAGGCTCATGACTTGCACCACTAGACATTAGGGGAGCTCCTTCCCAGTTCCAGGGCTCACAACACCCCGTGAAGCACCTGCCAATCCCTGAAAACCCCTTCCACTTTGACCTGAGCAGAATGAGAAGAAACTAAAAGAGCACAACAGGGATGGTGCTATGAACTGTTTCTAGCATCCAAAAAGAATTTAGACTGTATAGATAGAAAGCACGGTGAAAAATTACATCACATACCAGGACACTGTAACTTTTGATTAAAACACATCAGCCATTTTGCTTTGTTTTTCAGTCAGGCAACAGCACAAGGCAACAAGGAAAGAAGAATTGTGTGTTTAGCTACAAAACTCATTTTAGAAATGAGGGCATATGTGTCACTTTAGCTGTCATGGGAAGAAGACATTGGTCCTTTTCGACTTGGGAAGTTTACCAATTTCATTTTCTATTCCCCCTTCCACATCCCTGAGATAATCTCTTATTCTCCTAGGAGGGTTGTCGTTTCCTGGCATTTTCTCTTTTTCTTTCGTATTTTTCCATACACAAAATGTTTCTGCTACAGTTTGTTACCTGAGTCTTGCAGCTCAGGTTTTGGGAGGGCCTATCAGAGAAAAGGGAAAGATGAGAGATTCCACTCAGTAGATCTTCTGCAGCTGGCCAAAATCAAATGTGACAGCAACAAACATAGCAGCAGGTGGTGATGATGGCTGCAAAACACAGACCTGTGTCACAGTTTAGCACTATCTGTAAATCTCACACACGGTCTCAAGGTGGAGGCCACCTCTGAAACCTCAACTGCAGGTATCTGTCTGAGGCAGGATCTCATAGTTGCATGTCACGTTCATTTCTGACTTCAATTTTCTAGGAAAAGCAATGCATTAACTTGCAATTCCCAGAGATATTTTTTTATACTCCTTCACAGGAATATTCAGGTTATATTCCAGATCCCCTTAAAGAGGTCTTTGTGACACTGAAGATGACAGAGCTTTGACTTTTATTTTACTGGAGTTTGGGTTCTCTCTCCACCTCATATCCACAAATTTGTCACTGGCTACTGACACATCTTTGAGGAATACTGAAAACATGCATAGGTTTATATCTATGCAGGGTGATTTTATCTGTTAGATTCTGTCTGAGGGACTTCAGACATCCGTGTAATCAGTCTGTGAGATAAAGCACATGAAACAGCAGCAACACAATTACACAGCCAGATTGAACTGTGGCATTTCCTGACATTTAGTGGTTAACTGTGTAAATGTATTCTTGAGTTAATGTCAACTTTTGTATTTGAGTCCCCTTGGCTTTGTTGTTTGTTTGCAATTTTCCTTTGAGGATAACATTTCAAAAGGCTAATCCCTACTGCTTCGAAGCTATGCTGCTTAGACAATAATTACGCAGCAACCATGCAAAAGTTATTGGTGTTTGGCTCAATGCTAGTCCAATCCTATCATTTTATTCTATTTCCCTGTAACCAAACTGCCTTCAATGTAATATATAAGTGAATCATGAATATCATCTTTCATTACTCCCTGGACTCACTTTATTTTTTTTTTTAATTATGTACTATCTAGTTTGTAATTGTTTTGGAGCTCAGGAAGCGTAGCTTATACCATGCAAGCACAGACTGCTTCTTTCAAAATAGCAACGGGTTTTTTTCTAGTGACGTGTTTTCCAAATGCTCATATTTTAATCAATAAAAACCTGATTTTCTTTGCAAAAATACAGTGCCTTGCAGACCAGGGAAGGCTGTTTCCATATCAGTTCCAGTACTTAACTTTTAGCTTTTGTTATGCTTAAAAATAAAGTACATTTTCCATTGTAAATATGCATGGATTTTTACTCCATCCAGTATCACTAGCTGAATTCATGTTTCTGAAACTTCAAAGGCGATTGCCTTTTCATAGAAAATTCCAGGGAGGGGATTAGACTGTAAAATGGTTATCTCTATGCCGAGGTCCCCAAAAGAAAGAGGGGTCTTCATTTAAAAAAAAAAAAAAAAAATAGAAGCCTATAAGTGTATAGTTCTTGTGCAGGTTTGTATTACTTTTTCTACTGCTGCCTAACAAGATTAATACTGGGTTTTATCTTGTACATACCTAAATGCCTCAGGGATAGATCCTCAGTGATCCAAGGTAAAAGCACAGCCTTGGCTTTCTTTACATGTGGCTGGTTTACAACATACTGAACGCTGTTCCTGTCTGCTATCTCAGAATTTAAGGCTCGAGGCAAATAGCCCTCCTTTTCCTATGTATTTTTTTCCTGCTCTATAAACTGTGCAATGAGTATGATGGTCAGATAAATGGGACTTGGGAACCTCTCTCATATGCTTGTGAATGCAGAAAAAAAGACTGATTTCACTATCCTGGAACAGTTTACCCAGGGTCTGTTCAGTCTCAACCAGACTGCAGCTTGGGTTCTGGAG
>VXBO01006679.1:573933-593253 GCA_013400135.1 Rhinoptilus africanus
TTTTTTTTTTGCTATTTTGATAGTCTAGGGGTAAAGAAACTTAGGCCGCCTTCTTGGCCAGTGAATGATCTCTAGCCATCACTTTTCTCAGGCAAGAATTCATGTCCTTCTCCATTCAGGCTAGGAATGAAGACCCTAAAATTCACTGTGATGATAAGAAGTCTCAGATTAAACCAAAGCATGACAACTTTCTGTTTCGTCGCAATAAAAACTGAGTTAGTCAGTGACCAGCACATTTTTCTGCAGGAGAAATGCATCAAAGAGAGACGATATTATAAAACAGTAGACACTGTATGAATGCTAAGTTAAAAATATTAAAGAATTGTCTACAATCTGAACAACTCCATGACTCAGAAAAGACTTTTTATTGTGGGACAGGTTCTTAGGGATGATCCCCCAAACAAACTTTAATCTCTCTACAAGGACTGCAGAAAGAAACATCTCCAAGGCACGTTGCTAAGACACAGAAAGTAAGTATGTGCAACAGACTAGGGGAAAAAACCCAACGTTACTTTAAGTAAAAAACTTCAACTCTTATTTAACTATGGAGCTACAACCAGATCCTTCATTATTTATATTCCATAATATTACGTTTTACAAGACATTGTTGCTGAATCTTAACCATAAAATCATTGGAAGTGGTAACCCATAATTTGGAAAGGATCCTCAGTTACAGAGGTAATTAGGACCACTGAATACAGTTTGATTACTGAAAATTACTCTCTTATTATAACAACAATATATTTCTGGCCATAAAATGTCCCTAGACTTTACCGTACGTATCCATACATACACAAAAATATACACACAGATAAAACTATGGATGTCTACATGGATATTGCTAACCTGGGTTTTGCATCCGACACGCTCACAAAATTTCCACTGTCACGCATATATGAAATAGGTGCATCCTGCAGACTGGAACCTATTGCGACCGTTTGGCTTTTGGGTCAATACACTTGCTTGTTTTACAAGCCCACTGCTAAAATTACCTATCTAGCCAAATGAGAGGAAATGGAGAAAGAGCTTGAGGGCAAGTAAATACAAGAGAATAAAAGGGAACAAGGATTTTAACTTTTTATTTAAGAGTTAGTTAACTTTAGTTAAAGGTCCAGAACCTTTTAGTTAAAATCCTCATCCACTGGAGTCAAAGCTAGCAGTTTTAGTAGACTGGATTGCCCTATACCTTTTTTTAAAAAGAAAGTTTCAAACATATTACTCCATAACTTCTTTTATTTTAAAGTACAGTTACTGTGATTGCACATTTTAGCCACTCATTTTTCACAAAAGGAGTTCTTTCCCCCTGTTCTCCATTAGAAAGGAACTAGTCTTTTGCTCTCTCTCCCTCCCAGCACTCCCCCCATTATTTCTACCCTTGAGTGGCTATTTAGTGAAGTTTTTTTCATTAATGTATATATTTCTCCTATACTTAGCAATGCATGCATAGTCTCTGCATAGACACTTTGAGGGGGTCATGAACTTTACTGGGTATAATGGGAAGAATTGAATTGTCCACATCAAAAGGCAGAATGACCATAGGATTTGTAATACTCCTTAGTCTAAGTTAATATTCATTTATTTTAACATTTAGCAAGGGTTTGGACCAGATGACTTCATCCTCAATTATTTTTCAGTTTTAGAAATGTAAAGTGTTCAAGGACAAATCCTTCCATCGTTCTTCACACAGAAGAGCAGCTTGTTGTACAAGAAAATCCATCCTTTTATGCAATAAGCTACTCTGGCTACTCTGTTAGTGATAGCTTCTTGCAAACTCCTCAAAGCCGAGTAGATGGCCTTTTTTTTTTTTTTAAATGGAAAAAGTATGATACAGCACAAAGGAAGAGAGGACTGATGTCTGTTTAGAGAGAAGTACAGATCAAGTGGCTCATCCAAACCGCAAAGAAAATTCAGCGCAGACTCAAGCAAACTCTGACCAAGCAATTTCCAATCCAAACCACTGACTAAACCACATCTTGCAACTCCTACTACTGCTCTGAGAAATGCTCTGAACCAGAAGAGAGCAGAACTGACTTCTCAGATGTTCCAGTACTGTTTCCACATAGAGGCTATGCCCCACAACAACCATAACCCAAATATCCACGTGTGAGTACAAGCAAACCAGTAAAAGCATGTGAGGCTGACATTGACAGCTCATCCTGAGACCCAGCTACACTTCAGGTACCACCATGGGGACCCTGGGGACCCCTGGAAGTGTGATGTTTTCTCCCATTTGTGAGCTACTTCCATATGTGGTCTTTCCTGAATATGAGCCTCTCTTTGCTCTTTGTGGTATGAGAGATATGTCTTCTGGCTGGGTATACCTGCAAAGGCCCAGAAGGCTGCTTGTGTTTCTCAGGATTTAACACGAAATAAATGGAACTTAATATTATGCCCCTCTTTAGGTTAAAAGCAGCTTTTCATTTAATTCAATGAATTTCAAGGATTCCATCCAACTTTCAAGCACAATGCCATTTCACTACTTTTAAATAAATGCAATGGTTTTAATGCACCAGATTGTCTAAACAAGATAGTGTAATATGTATGTATACTAGTAGACAGGCATTTTAATATTATGCCATATTATTTATTATCCTTTCCATTATAATATTAACTGATTGTTTTGGCAGTTTAAATAGATTTGTTTTTCTTTTACAGGGATGAAATTGGTGCTGGCATACTGCAGACGGCATCATCTGCCGACTGGAAAATTTATTCATGAGATGAGCTATAACTGAACAGTGTTTCAAACAACTTTCAGACACTGTTAAATAATTATTGAGTCTATTTTATGGAGATCATTTCAAGTACCGTTTAGGCAATACTTAAAGCAAAAAAGCAACTTCAAAAAATGTTTCAATTAAAGGAGATAGAAATATGACATAGATTAAGTTACTAAAGGCTCTGTTGTGTTGACACCTTATTCAACTTCTTAGTTTCTGCAGAAGAAAGGTTTTCTTTGGAAGGAAAATTGCACAAGAATTTCATTGCTTTTCATAACTTTTTAGAGATTGACTTCTTCAGAAGTGAACCACTCATGAGATTTTTCCATCTGTCTTCTATATTGAAAGGTTCCTTATAATACAGAAATAAAGAGGTATATAAGAACTGTTTAACAAGACATACTGTTAATCAATGCATAAATATTCTATGAAAATAATAGTCACACATTCCACGATTTTTTAATAGCTCGCTCTGGCCTCTGAAAACTTTAGCCACTTAAAGACATTTATCAGAATTCCAAATTTCAGTCCTAAACACGAAAAATCATTTCCTTCAGACAAAATTTTTACTGGTTCACATTATATGTTAAAAGCTAACATACTGATAGAGCAAAGTATGAAATAAGTGTGATGTATAATAAATGTAAAAGACAAAGGATGAAATGACCTGTAGATACTGTCACAAGAAATTCTAGTGAGTGACACATTAGCAATAAGCTGGGCTAAGGAGCCTCCAGCCTGGCAGCTCTGCGGAGCTAGGATCATTCTCCTGCAGAAATGAAACACAAGGTCTAGACTCTTTTGCATCCTACAAACACAGCCAATGTGCAGTGTCACGTTGCAGGAAAAGCAGAAAATCACAGAAATGAGCAGTCAGTAATCTCCTGTTTTCCCCAAATTCAGTGTTCCAGCCTTGGCACAAAGCAAGGTGCCTTTTGGAGGAAACGACTGACGGGTTCCCAAAAGAAGTCTTATTTAGCAGATGATGGGAGGGAGCACCATCCGGAACATATAAAAGTTATGTTACACTGGCAAGGCCTTATTGTGAGCCCAAAATCTCAGGGTTCACTGATTTTAATAACAGAACCACTGCCACCATCACTGAAACAAGAATTTCAGCCCTTTTGCACAGTGGAAATGAATCAATCAGTTTTGTCATTACAGGGGATGTGAAAATAGCCCATGAGACAATTGGTAGCTAATCAATATAAAAAAAGGAAGGACTCAGTAACTATCAGATTAATTTATCAGAATATTTCAAATTTAAAAACAAATTTTTAGAGGTGTTCACACGTGGTTCATGTTGTAAAGGAAGCAGCTCTATTAATAACTTATTCAAAGGGTGCTCTGTTTTACATTGAGGATGAACGCAACAAAGAAGTGGCATTCTTTTTGCTTGCCTTGGTATTACCTTGCAGTCATTAGGGAACTAATAGACTAATCACTGCCTACTGACTCTCAACACCAAAACAACCTCTGAAGTCAGTTGTATTCTAATAATTTCCCAGGTGTTTTTAAGTGGCTACAGAGAGGATGGTAAGGAAATTACTATGTGGCAGAAAGACAAACTACCACAACCATTTTATGTTTACATTTATTTTCATTATAAGGAATACCATCTCTATGTTCTTTCATTATCTTTTTTCCTTCAGCTAATGCTAAAAGAAACAGACCATAAGAGTGGGTATAGTCATGGTAATTCATAGTAGATGAATTCTCTAATTAGTTCATAGTAGAGATAAATTTCCTGTCATCCCCATGAACATCCATAAGAAGTAGTGATCTGTGCTTCCTTCATTGAAAAAATGGTTGTCAATAACAATTTAAATTCATTTAAAAACCAAAGCAATGATTCCCAGTTCGGGGATGGTCAGTCACGTCATCCTTAGGTAATACTATATATGGTTGAGTCAGAAAAATAAACAGGACAAATTCTCAGCCAGGACAGCTCAGTGTAATTCCAATGATTTTGCTGAACTGAACTGACTGCTTCACTTGAACAGCCAGCCTTAAAGGGGTACAAGAAGCAGTGCTAGCTTTATGGTGAGCTTTAAACCTTCTATTTACATCACAAGATAGCATGTCACAGGCATTTTTTTGTTAATATCCAAACATCATCTCTTAAAGGTTCAAATGTCACTATTATTAAAAAAAAAAAGGTGCATTATCTGCATATCCAAACAGTGAACTGGTATGTGCTGCCAAAAATCAAAAAGCTCTTTGCCCAGCCAATACTAACAGCAACATCTGGCAACCAGGTAAGCGGGTGCAGTAAAAATTCCCTTGAACTTGCCCTTCTATTGTCCTGATATGTTCTTCAGTTGGAAAATAAGTGTAATTTATTGAATGCAGATAATAATAATAATTTTGAATTAAATTGATAATACTACATACCGGTTTTGGGTTTTTTTTTTTTTGTTCTAAAATAATCTCCTCTCACAGCACATTAGGTCCTGAAAAGCATAGGCAGAATGGAAAAAAGTTTGTAGATATTTGATGGGAATCCTGTCATTTTCATTACAATGATTATCACGTGGGAAGCCACTGATGAGCAAACAAGAACAGATGTCATTCTTTACAACATGTCTTGTCTTGGCAGCACTCTGTATCCACTAAATCCAGCTGTCTGGATAAACTAGTGCCAAAGCATAACAGTGGGGGGGATTAAAAACTTTTTCTTCACAATTTACATGTTACCTGGTGGTACACCATACAGCGCCAGTCAGGAAAAAATAAACATCTTTAAGGCGAGAATAGATGCTAGTTCATAGAAAGTTAATGTAAAACTATGATTTTTTTTTGTCTAGAACTTTATCTTGTGATTTATCCCATAGCTGGCCAACCAGTATCTGTCACCATAACAGCCCTGCATAGTGCTCATGGTGACAAGGATACCAGGTCCTTCTGAATCAGTGTTACTCTTCTGCCTGCAGCTTTTACATTGAACTGTGAAAAAGATAGTTATGAGGGTCACTGGGAGAAAGCCTCTGCAACTTTCAATTTGATGACAGCTGTCCTGGGAACCACATTAAAGTGAAAGAATCAGTCTCTTTTTTCAACACTCAAGCTCACAGATTTCAGCTCTGTATTCCTGACTGATGATTTGCCAGCCAATTCCTTTCTCCGTTTCAAAGCTGCTTTGCTTTCAGCTGGAAAACTACAGTTCTTCCCTTCATTACACCTCTATTCCTGCAATAACTAACTTGCAGAGAGAAGAATATCACTATCTGACACCAAGTGCAGCTGCACAGAAGACACGGGTTTGGAAGTCTGGAATCCAGAAATGAAAATGCCTGACATAAAGTCTCACTGAATTGTTGCTGGTTTATTTATCTTCCTTTTCTCTCAGTTTGCCACTTGTGCAATGAGGTAACATATTTTATAGGACTCATAAAATCCTCTGAGAAATAAAGGATGTTCACCATGTCAGCTGCACCAAGTGCACCAACAAGCTCTGTAACCTCTTACCCCCTCCTTGGGCACATCACTGGTTGCGTATACCACGTTACAGCTGATCTATGTACCACAGCATATCTTTGTCCTAGATGGTGCCACTTTCAACCCAGCGCAGGTTCTTGTAGGTCTTTCTCTTTGCTCACAAGAGCCCTCAAATACTGCAGAGTTTTCTGCCAGCAGGGCAACAGTAGAGGGACCAGGCTCCATCGGTCGTGCCCATGGATCAGAACATAAAATCAAGATAAGGCACAAGTTTATCCCTCCTTACTGAACACACAAGATCAGGCAACCTCTATGCAAACTTCATGCATCTGACAGCATGATGCTTAATACTCAGGCCAGTAAACATGATCATTAGCAGCTGGGGGCCAGACACCTTGAAAACCATGGGAAGGATTCATGTAAAATGGACAGATAAATCTGAAATAGTCACACTTAAAGCCACTAAGGAGAAATAGTAACATCTACTGGGGATCCTGAAATGGGTGTCTAATATAGATCAGATGATTTATACCCTGATGCACACTGCATACATAATAGGCTTTATCACTGATTACAGAAGGACTGGAGAATGGTTTAGATGCGTGCCTGTCTAAACGTGGATGAGATTAATCTCTCTCCCAGATAACCTGAAGTGAAATTGGAGAAAGCTCTGTGATCTGCCAGGTGAGATTCAAATATGATCCCTTGGCTGTTGTCTCCTAACTCTGCTTCAGCATTCTATTTTGCATGACGCCACGTGTTTTTAGATTAGGCGCTGAGAGATGAAAACCAGGCACAGCATCTAACAGGAAAGTCAATCACCTAGATCACTAAGAGCTATCAATGTTGTGAACTGAGACGCTAAAGTTCAAGCTGACACCCAAGGAATTCATAAACTCTAAGAGAAGAGGAATCATGAAAGGGAGTATAAATAAAGATGAACAAAGTCTTCTTAAAAAGAGCAAGTTTCTTGAATTATGTAGTTTGGAAGTAACTGTAATTGTCTAATAATACTCAAAATATGCTTTCTTCTAAATATATTTTTGAAATTAACTCTTCAAATGGAAAGGTTTCAACTCATGAAGTGACCTGGTTTTAATGTTAAAAGTGTTACCTACCCAAAACAACACTTCACTAGACCCAGAGTCAAATTAGGTAGAAGTTTTGCCAAGATGGTCAAGTAATTTCTGTCTGTCTTCAGTCCAAAACAAAGCTGCCCTTTCATTATTATTTTATGTATCATTATCCTAACACAAATACCTACAGATTATTGCGAAACAAATAGTTTCATACAAAAACTGATAAATGTTTGAGAAATAATTTGAGAAATTCCTCCTCTGCCTTTTATCCCCTTTGAATATAAGTTATATTGTGGATGTCACTGATTTCTGTATGGAAAGAGGCTTTTCTCCATATAGTTTGGGATACACAGAAAAATGATCATTGAAGTTTCATAAAAGTTGGTTTTGAAGAATAGAAAAGGTCTGCTTTTCACAGAATTTTAGACAGTTTTTTCAATTAATAATATTTGGGGGTTTTTTTTTGGCTTTGATTTGTTTTTATTCTATAAATCATATTTTCACTTGCTCCAGACGAAGTTCAAAAATAAATGCTTTATACATTGAGTAAAATCATTGTGTAAAAGTGGGAATGCATGCTGCATCACTTGCTAACTTCTGTAAAACTGTCTACTGATATTAAAAAAAACCCACAATCTGATTATTAAAGGCAGAACTGGCAGTACATGTTAAAATCATCCAATACTTGCTCTCATTATTATTAAATTACCCTTTGCTTTGCCAGATTTTAAACATTTGGCAGAGGTGTCTGCCATTAATTGAAGTTTTTGAGACTTCACAGGCAAAATGTTAAGTATTTTGGGGGGCAAATCTAGGGGATAAAAATGTACTCTTTGTGCCATAATAACTAAATGGGAATTTCCTCTTTTATAAGTCCAGTTTTGGATTAGTCTTTTGAAATATTGCTGGCAAATAGAAAAATGGGATTTGTGTAATTTATGTTGGTCCCGTGCAACTGCCAAAATTTTTCTAAGGCAAAGCCTTGGAAAAATGGCAGACAATGTCTTCCTGACTAAATTTCATAAGGTTTCTGTCCACACTTACTGAAAGGATCGGTTGAACTTGCATGTTCTGTGGATGCAGCTCTGGAACATGACAAGACTTTCCTCTTTAACTGAAAACAGGAAGCTTCCTTTCTTTTTTTTCTTTAATTAGGGATGGGAGAAGGGGGTTGTAGGCTTTTAGAAGATCGATATTTTGGTTACAAAGCTACACGTTCAGAAATTAGAAAGTACCAGAACATAAATCCCCTTTGATGCCTTTTTTGGTCTCTTTGGGGAAGATGATGGAGCAATGGTTGCACAACCTGCACAGTCCCTGCCCCATTTCATCCAGTTCTGGCATTATGATGGGTCTTAATCACACATTCACACTGTGCGTTGGATGAGACTCAGGCTACAGGATGTCCTAGCTCTGGGAATGAATCAGTACTAAGGCATGTAAGAGACTGCTGCCTTTGGACCACTGCTCTTCATTTGTCCAAAAGCTGAGAAGCACGAGGTGACTGAGGCTGGCATTCACAGGGAATGAAATGGGCATTCTCATGGGAACATTTCCCCAGAAAAAGAGATTTTATCTCTTCATCTACTGCACAGTTTCTTTGTGGTGCTGCCCAAGCCATTTAAACTGAACTTTACACAGAGGACACTAAGTGCATGCTCTTTATTCTCTGGGTACTTGACTTGAGACTTGAGGTCTGATTACCAAGGGAGATGAACACTTGCAGCTGCATCTGATGTCAATAGCATCTGTGCTTTGAGTCTGTTAAGAGTTGTTCAGAGCTAAGTATGTGGAAAGCAGGATCTCAGATGTTTTGATTCAGAGAGCAGGAATGAGTTCTTTCTGCCAGGTTACTTCTAATTGATGTGGCTGCCTTTACCCTGTCTTGTGAAAAGCATCCATGCTGAGACTGCATCTGCCAACTTTCTCACCACAGAAATTCTCTTACAGTAGTCTCACAGGTAGAGCAAGAGATAAGACTCCAAGCATGTTCTGAAGTTTTAAGCCCTCATTCGGATGCCCACAGATACACACAGAGTAGACTATCTGACTTTAGGACCAACTCTTACCTGGCTTGCCCCACAGCTCTCGGCACTGACTTGCATTCCAGCTGGAAACCTGTAATCCCACACCACACCCCCGTACTGGTAACCCACTGCACTTGGTTTGCTCCTACAAGAGCGCAGCAGATGAGGTAGGATGCACAGCCTGATTTTTTAAGACCAGGTCATACTGCAAAGCTACCACAGACTCCACAGGGCTATTATCAGGACTGCAAAGACATGCTATTTGCTTCTTTTATTTTGGAAGGGCCGTCAAGTAGCCATAAACACGTCATATGAACTCAGAGGCAAGCATCCATTTGAGGGACTAACCTGGAAGTAGTGCTCAGAGAGCATAATACCTAGATGAGTATGTTCAGGATGCACCAAATCATGGAGGTCATTTGAAATGGGACACAATAAAGCCCGTTTCCAAACAGCTCCATCAACGGAGGACTGGAGGCAGAGGGGTGGAGCAGAGAAAGCTTTTTACCTCAATGTAGAGAGCATGCAAGATTTTGAGGACATGTTTCCCTGGAAGTGTTCAAGGCCAGGCTGGATGGGGCTTTGAGCAACCTGGTCTAGCGGGAGATGTCCCTGCCCATGGCAGGGAGGTTGGAACTAGATGATCTTTATGTTCCTTTCCAATCCAAACCATTCAATGATTGTAATAGAAGGCCCCTTTGGCTGATGCACAGAGACCTTTCAAGAGGTAATAGATAATCAGCAACCTGACATTTTCTGGTATGTGGAAAATAAAGTACAGATCCAACTATGAGACTATGCCATGACCTGGATGCAATCCAGGCCCCTAGCCAGCCAGGTATAACTGAGGTGATGTTTGTCTTTGCCAACATGTGAGAGACCTTCTACACTTGTCAGCCACAGGAGATAAGTTGCATCTAACACATGATCTGATACAGAACAAGAGAGAGACCTCAGGGAAACACAAAAAAGAACAAATTCAACAAACAATTCTTGAAAACACAGGAAGAAAGCTGAGGACTTTTCCAGCCAGCTCTGATAACCTATGTATTTCCGAAGGGCCTGCAGGGACATCGCTGGAGGTACGTAATCCTGGATCACGTTATTTTATTTCTGGACCTTCCACGCTAAAGAGACTGTCAGTAGCCAAAAGGCCAGCTAGGTATGTTACAGCTAGAAGACGACTCATGACAGAGCTGTGAGGCACTTCTAGACAATGCTGCACTCATTTCTCTGCCCTGAGACTAAGCTTCACTTGTGCCCTAGAGACCTCTTTAGAAAGACTAGGCTGAAGGCTACAGCTCAGCATGAGTTTTGGGTTAGATAAGGTAGAAAACTGTAAACTATAAGAATTGCTTAGCTCTTAAGAGAAAAGGCAGGAAAGCTGAGAACAAGTTTGGTTCACCTGGTTATAGTTAGTCCCCTGGCAAACAAATGAGGCTACCCTAATGCTAAGGCTAAACTAATTGAGAGGATAAGGAGTTGTACAGTCAAAATTTGGAGATCTCCTACATTAAGAAGTGACTTGCTGGGTGAAAAGGGGAGAGGTCTGGATGGAGCAGCCATTGGTCTATGTTGCTGAGGCAACATTAAGCATAAGGTTTCAGCACACAGAGGCTTAGTAGCATGATTAATATGTGAGTTCAGAAGGTGACTGCTGAGGCCGGGGAGGACATCTGGCTGTGTGTATTTCTGGAACAACCACGGCTGGAGAAAACGCTTAGGATAGACATGGTAATGTTCAAAGTTAGGAGATCATTGACCTGAAGTATGGTCTTGATCCATAAGGGGGCATAGGTCTCACTTGGAGGTTAACCCTGGGAGGAGTCACTTGGCAAACCCAGCAGCTGTTTAAAAGACCATGGCTAAGGCTGATGGCAGCATTACAGTCCATGTCAGCAAAGGGCAATGAACTGTGTCACTGGCTGTGCTTAAAAGAGACTACAAGGAAAAGATGCTTAAAAGATAACTGATTAACTTTAGCTTCAGATCAGAGGTGTATTTTAGAGTAAAGTTAGCTGACAGAAAGCTGAGATTTGAGCACGAATGTTAGGATTTAGACTGGAAGAGGCCATTCATCTAATGTAACTATTTTTAGAAAGCACATGCAAGGTAACTGGAGCTTAGTCAGTTAAATGGCTTGGCTACATTTGCTTCTGAGGACAAAAATTACTGTTCATGGAATTAATGCTTGGGAAATGTTTGTCTACGACAGAGTTTATAGTTGGAGCTAGGATGATACTTGTTTGGAAAGGTAGTAGTTTATGTAACTTGGGAAGAGGTGGTGATAGGAGCCAGTTCAGTACACATACATAGCCCCAGCTGAGAGGGGTACTTGCTTTGTTACAATTAGGAGTAAAAGACAAGTTAGGCAGTGCAAGCAAATTCTGGGCAAAATGAAGGCAACTATGATTTCACCTACATCCAAAAATAGCCCCCCAGGTCAATCCAGAGAAGTGCTTAAACCTTTAAGAATGTTTTTTATTCTGGGCAAAGGAAACTGGAGATAGTTTATAGTTTTCAATTTATGGCACCAGCAATTCGGAAGGAAATAAAATAACTTCTTTTTATATAATTGCTACTAGGTTAACATAAGTATACTGATCATATTAAGGATAAGTCTCAGCTAGAATTGAAAAAAAAAAAAAAACACCACACAAAAAAAAAGCCACAAAAACCCAACAAAACAAACAAAAAAAAAAAAAAAAAAAGGTCTCGGTCAGAACTAATTGATAAAGATGGCCTTAAAACAAAGTTTCTGCCTAGATGTGCCCAAAGACATGTAAACCAGTCCCAGCACTATGTGTCAGAGAGTAGTTCTCAGCAGCCCTGATCTCAGGCTAGCACTTTAACTTCTTTATTTTACTAATATTTACATAACTTTCTCTTTCAAAAATGATCCCACATAGCAACTATCAAGGTCCAAGTATGGGTATTGATATCTGAGAAATGTACAACAGCCTTCTTTCTAGCCCAGCCGTCTCTGTCAACCGCTGAATGGCACATAGGCAAACTGAATAGCAATATTTGAATGTTTAGACATTCAGAAGTTGGAGGTAGATTTAGGGTGAGGTTTCCATGAGCTGAAGAGCAGGAGTAAGGTCTGGTCTGGTAGACCTTGTATTAATTTAGGGACTGGTGCTTGCAAAAGAGTGCATTGATACTTTCATATAAGAAGTTGTGGAGGTAAAATCATAGCAGCAGCTTTAGAGCACATTCAGAAGATTTCAACTAAGCAGCAGAAGAGCCTGCTTATGCACTACACAAAAATGTAGAATGCCAGGAGCAGAGGGCACAGCTTTCCGCTCTCCCCGCCGCAGAGGTGGTTCCCCCCATCCCCCCAAGGAAGGCTATGGCTTCACTTGCTGACTGTCTGTCCCCTTCCCACAGAAGCCTGCACTTCACTTCTTCCTGGAGAGGCTCACCACCCCAACCTGCCCAGCTGCAGTGCACCTAGGTCTCTCCCGTGGAGATGGAGAGGATGGATAGCTTTGTACCCTCTAAAATCTCAAGACATTTGCATATTTTATCAGGCAGAAAGGTCTATTCCACTTCATCTGATCCTGATATCACCTTGAGAGAAGGATGAGGAGTCAAAAAAACCCACCAAACACTCATACATTCCTAAAACTCCTACTTAAAGCAAATACACTTGTACCATCAACTATCAGACAGGGTGGCCACTTTTTATTTTTTAATTTAACCCTTTTTCTTACAAACCAAACTCAATGAATACTGAAATAAATATTGTCACAGTCTTGGAAATAAAGACTTCAAGTTTGTTTTCTTCTGTCATTCTCTTGAAAGAATCCTCCGTCAATCCACAGTCACATCCAATGCTAAGCAAAATCAAAGGCACTTACTCATACCAGTTTTGAGGTATCACATTTTGTGGATGAATTTTGTAAAAAAACAAACAAACAAAAAACCCACTTCAAAGAAAATGAAAATGTTTTAGTACAAACGTCTGCATTACAAAGTGTTCGCTCAGCCCTCTGTTAATTGCACAATAGATTTCAACATGTGGAGGTTAGTGCTTCCTCACAAGTTATCTACCAAACAAACCATCTTTTCTGAAGTTTCGTTTTCAATTCACCCAACCAAAGAACATCTAAGTCAATTCTGATGGTTTCCAGTCAGTTCTGCAACACAACAAAATAGTGTATTATCAATGTTTGGATGAATTCTCAAATACTCTGCTACTAAAATCTGTCTGTTCAGAATTACTTAGATAGTTAGCACGCTTGTTAAAATTAAAATCTAATTGTAAATAATCTAACCAAGGGATATATCACTACTATTCTTCCATGAAGGATCAACAATGCGTAGTTAGATCCAGCCGAATGAATCAAGACAAGTGGCTGGGGGGGGCAGGCAGGGAAGAATTATTGGAGAGTGAAGGCATTTCATCTGCTCTTGCAACTTATTATGTACTTGACAGATCACTCTTGCCAAAATTTATCAATGTGAAATGTACAAAAAAATAACATTATAAAAGGAATGAAGTTTAATAAAATGTATGGATCATGTTACCTTTTGTAAACAGGCATTGATCCTGAAGCCACTTCCGTCTGACCTGATAAACAAATCCCCTAGAAACAAACCTACAAGAAGAAACACTAGTTCCCTATACCAGCATTCAGTAAGGAGGCTTTAAAAGGGAAAACGCTACTGCTAAGCCTAATATCAGTTAATCAAGCACTTGTTGAAAATTTGACTTAATTGCATATGGAAAGGATGTAACATACTGGAATTTGGTAAATCTTCATCCGGCTACCTTGGTAAGTTTAATCATGTGCACTAATTTTTCTGCATGTGTGGCATATTTCTGCAGGTTTTTTTAACAATTAATTTTCTTTACAAATATTTTACTGCTGGCTGGCAGATTCTACTCATAGAAGTAACTCATAAGTACTCGCAAAGAAGTTCCCAAGTTTCAACTTATTAAAGAAAAAGCTTGGTAATCTTAAAAGAAAAAAAAAATCATATTATAGTATAAGATTTCCATGAAAAAATTTCTTTAAACTTTTCTACTTCTGCAACAACACTGTTCACATGAATATATGGAAGCTCCATGCCGAGTTGCAAAATTCTGCATGGAAAAGAGGCGATTATTACCAAAAAAAATTAAAAATAAAAAAGCAAAGAGAATGCCTGGCCAAACAATGATGAGTTAGAAGTGACTGCGCTTCACAAAATAAGTCTTGGAGCAATGGTGTGCAATCATATCTTTGCTGACGTGGAAAATGGTAATAATTTGTCATTATTGTCATTCATTATACATCTCAAATTTGATTTTTAGTTCTTGTCCATTTTAATAAGCATATGTGTTAATTAGCCCTTATCTATTAAGTAGAAATGAACAGATGCTCATATATGTGTGGCTATTCACTACGTTTGTGAAAGAATCCATTTCCATCATAAAGATATGCTTTTTCTTCCTGTAAGCATCTGAATGACTGACCTAATGGCTGAAGAGTTTGTAAAAAACAATACTTTGACCTAGAAAACTTGATGAAATAATTTGTTTCTAATCACTTCATAAATCAATCTGATGCAACTATATAATTAGACAAAAATCATATTCAGTGGGTGATAATAAATAGCTCAAGAAAAAAGTCAACATATGTTTGAATAAACTCATTCTAATAAATAAAAGTGTCCAAAAGAAGCCAGTAATCATGAACAGATTCAAGATTCCTCTTAGCAAAAAAGCAGCTGAATTAAAGAAGTTGAAGAGATAAAATTTGTAATCTTCAGTTCTAAGTTGAAATGTCAGTCCAGTTTTAGAGATTAGTCATCAAAAGACCTTAAAATAGAGCTTCATGAATCACAGAGCATAAGATTATTTACTGATCAATCAACAGATAAGTTACTTTGATAAATTGTCTTCATTATTTGATTACAATGCATACGTAATGTTTACTACAAAATAATTGTCCTGCTGAAAAGAAAAGCAAGTGATTAGACTCACCTTAAATTAATGTTAGATAGTATTTGCTTAGGCATTCAGCAAGTAATTAGTATTTGTACATAAGCGATTTTGCAACAAGGAGTCCTGAGAGCTAGTGACTTCATTTTTATCCCAAGTACAGCAGTGCCACAATCTCACTTATTGATGGGGGAGTGGCAAGAGGAAATTAGGCGGCAGCAGTACCAGATGAGCAGAGCTCCTTTACCATCTAATTAGTTCTACTGACTGATGCTGACACTGCTTGCACACTCAAAATTAGCAGCTGTTTAAACAGCATGCTGAAATTGCATCCTGAAACTGTTGCAACCTGCTTTAAAGCAGGATTCAGAATGGAGGCAATTGTTTCTGTACTGCAGTGCGTATCTATATTGTTTAGATTATTCTTCTATTTGCATGTTTTCCTGTATAAAAATTCATATGGCAATTTTTTAAGAACCTTTTCTGATCACGTTTTCTAGGTACACAGACATTTAAATCTTCATGCTGCAAATAAAGAATGCAACAACCAAACTCTGATTATTCTCCTGACCTAGTCAAAAAAACCTGCATCAGTGTGGAACTTCAAAACAGGGAAGCTGATCTTTATAAAGACAATGTTTCTTTGTCTGGAAGCAGCAGTCCAGAAGATGTCTTCAGTTCCTGTGAAAAGCAGGCAGTATCAGTTTGTATGGACACCACCATGCCTCCAAGTGACTACATTCGAAGACGAGGTTATACAGAGTCTTCACTTCTGAAGCTTCCCACAGAGGCGCGCGTTGGGAGCCACCATGCACTTTTCCAGTTTGACCGGCAGGCTCTGGCCAGAATTTCCACTTCTCCAACTTTAAGGCGCCTAAGGATGGCCTCTGCCTCCCAAGCACTGTCATTTCAGGACTGCTCTGAAACAGCTCAGCTGGGGAATCAAAAGGGATACACCAGCTCTCTTTACCATGTTTGTAAGAGTCCACCTCGGTGCACTACAGCGTCCTCATTGTCATTGCCTTCTTATGTCCATGCAAAACTACTGTCTTCCAAAGCCAAATCTGAGACATCTATAGCAGATACCGAGTCTGTTGGCCCCAGATCAAAGCTGTCAAGCCAAAAAGATCCTGGCAGTCACAATGAAACACTCCCAAAGTCTTGGAGAGCCAACTCTGCTACTCTGCCTAGGAGGCTCCCCCACCCCAGTCCTGCACCACAGGAGGGTGTCCAGGTAAAAGGAACAGGATGATGCAACCTCCTTTTCAGTCTTGCATATTCAGTGTTGATCTGTCATGGTCCAGTGCATAAACAAAACCCCAGTTCTTAACCAGAACTGCAGCCTGGCCCATATTCCTTCAATACAACAGACCAACTTGTACGCTCACCAGGAAGGGTGATTTTTCCTTCCAAATCAGCAAGAGGCAACCATTCCAGCCTTGTCTCTTAGTGACCAGGTTGGTCTAGCCCACTTCTGCACACAGCCACTCTTTCCTACCTCTGTCCATTCGCTCAGGTGGTCCAGTATAATTGTTTGTGGGGCTATGAAAGAACAAGACTAAGTAATTTATCCAGTCCTGGTTTGGGTTTCAGAAGACTATTTTCTTTCCAGGGTCCTTTAGCAGGGTTCTTCCCTGGCAGCTCTCACCCATAACTTCACCCCAGGTTTGCTACTAGCTCTACTCTCAAAGACCTTGCATTACTTGCACAAGAAGTTAAAGTCGGGCACGTGCTTGACTCTGTCCTTACTCAAAGGACACTGTCACTGAACATGGATGGCACTAAATAGGTGTATAGCTCTTTACTAACCAGTTAGTTCTTTGACACAGACCAAAAGCTATTTTCCATCCCCCCTCCTTCAAATATAGGAAACATTCTGGGTATCAAATGAGGAGTTCTTTCTCCACAACAGTGAAAATAATTAGCCAATGCCTAAATCTATGTAGGACATTTCTGTTAACAAATGAGTACTTTTGTGCAAGCTATGGAACAAAGGCTTGCTTTCTGACCAAGTAACAAGAATCTCTCTCTTTCTTTCAGAAGAGTGGATTTCCTATACAAAGGTATGCATATATTTGTTTTATGTTATTCTAAGCTTCATTTCTCTACATTTTTAATGAATCCGCGTCACTCTAAGACAAAAATGAACAGTGAGGCTTGTACGTGTAACCCAACTTTAATTTGTAGATATGCATTGTGAAATGCTTGTCACCAGCTTGTTAAACTAAACTTATTTAATGAGATTTTCTTTCAAAGGTGGCCCTCCCCCCAACATGTTTCGCTATAGTTCACACAATATTTCAGCTGGACCATAGGAGACCTCTGCACTAGGATCTAACTGCCAAAAGGTCTGGCTGTTTGGATTAGCAGTGTCAAATTTCAGCTTGAAGAATGCAAAACATCTCGTAATCTTGAGCGACATTCTTCAAGACTTGGTGGGAGAAAGGAGCAAAGAAGCCAGCAGAACAGCTCAATATTGTTCTCCTGCATGAGCAAAATAGACCTAGGACTGCTGCTGGGTGGGGGGATTGTTAATCCTACAAACTGAGACGAATACTTGAATTTTTTAAGTTAGTGCAGGCAAGATAAGGTGCTGTGTACCCTAGATCTGTGCAGTGAATTGCATCAGAAGGGAAATGAAGTTTATTTTCCCCCCAGACAACAAGCAAGTAGGAGCTAGTGCCTCCCTTAATGACCATCCCTCTCTCACCGATGGGGCAGTGCTTGCTTTACTGCATGATCCCCTTGAAGATTTCAGGTGGGGCATGCAGGTGAGTGAGGTATATTAAAAGCACCGTCACTGGTGAGCAAGTCTTGGCAAAGACAGAAGTAGCCTCACAACAGACAGCAATACACTGCTTCTGTTACTCTGCCATAATGTGTTTTACTTATTAAGGCAGTAGAAGCCATTAGTTGAGCTGTATCTCCTCTTCTTCACAATATTTACTCATTTTTCAGGCAAAAGCTCTGTTATAATCTTACAAACAGGTCTGTGTTTCAAGTTCATACAGTCTGGGAGTCTTTAAACAATGCAGTTCCCCAGATAAGGTTTAACAGATGTGTGTGTGCATCTGAAGTCACATGTTCACTGGAGAAGAGGCTTCCTAGATTTTCTGAAACGTTCTGATTTCCAACCCACTCTTTAGCATTTTGAATTTACAACAGAGAGTGGAGGGGAGGGCGAGATCTTTGCATCTTGTTGTGAAAGCAGGTGATCTGTACCTATTATGGGAAAAATCTGCTCTGATCCAACTCAAAACTGTAATACTTAAGCATATCTCACTGACAAGGTGAAGATTTATGTGATCTGTAGCAAACTTCAGGGGAGACTTTGAAGAATATTGAGTGCAAATGGCTAAACAGGAGAACATTGGACATTTAACGTACGCAACTTCTCCTGGTGCCACTTGCCTGGCAGCTTCAGAAGAAGACCACTATACAGTAGCTAGGATATTGGCTCTGGACTTCTGTCCAGACACATTTTAAAAAACAAGAAATCACACAAGGAACAATGCAAGCTTTGTTCCATGCAAGCTATGGAACAAAGCAGGATAGATTAACAGTAAAAAGTTTTGATGATGTATTACGATTTGTATATTTTGTCTTGACCAATACTAGAATGTGCAGAAATATAAAACAAAAATCACCAGTTTCTGCTTTAGACTTTTTTTGTCAAGTTGAATTTGATCCAAGGTCTGGGCAAGGGCTGTATTCAGCTCCTGCTTTATCCAAATTCATTAGTCTAACTCCTTAAGAGCTAATCCCTTCTTATCACAGCCAGAGAAAACTGCTGAAATGTCAGATTATTCTCTCCATCTAGAAGCACGTTGGAACAGTTGGCAAGCCTTCTCCAAGACTGACATATATCGTCCAGGGTAAAAATATACCTCCATCCTTCAGTTTTAATGAACATCTCTTCTCCCCTCTTTGTACTTTCAAAAAGGTTGTACTTTCAAAAGCCTTTCTTAAAGCAGCAATGCTCATTTTAAACAGCCTTCCCCCACACAGCCCTCAGTCCATCTCTGTCGGCATGGCAACATGCTGAACTGATGCCAAATAAAAATAATCAGCCAAAATAAATAAACAAAAAGGATAAGAGCAGCGGCACAGAGCGGGGGGGGGGG
>VXBO01006679.1:593259-655262 GCA_013400135.1 Rhinoptilus africanus
GGGGGGGGGGGGGGGGGGGGGGAGACAAGGTGAGATGCTAAAGCCAACACTGAAGTGGAAGGAAACATTGATAAAACAAAACGTTTTGTTTACTCTGAGTTCATTTTCTCTTAACACCATTCAGCATATCAGAGATTGGGTGGAAAACTGGATTGCACTCTTTCCTAAATACAACTAGCTAATGAAGAGTCTTCTCAGTAACTGCCAAGGCAGCCCATTTTCAATGAATCAAGGGAGCTGGGCTCACCTATCTTGAAGAGCTCCTCTTCCTCTTTTAATGCCTCACAGGCCCGTAAACTGTCATGCTAACTCTTTGAATCCAGGAGTCCAAATACCCTCCCTGAGTAGCCTGGGTAAGAGTGTCACCACCTGGCAGCTGCCTCAGCACTGTGACCACCCTGTAATGTTGACCTTTGTAACCTCTTCAGTTGCTTTTATTCTCATCTTGTGGATATTCCTTTAAATAGCATATCTGTTATTGAAGTAAAGTGATTTAGGTAGATGGCTGTTCCCCAGGAGAGCTAGTTAGGCTAAGATTATGCATATATAAAGATATAGACCTCTAAAACTCTCCACATCCTAGAAAAAACTATATACACAGGATATTTATTTTTCCAGATGATGGAAAAATAAATTACATGCTTCAGTGTCTTCAATAATTTTCCATAACTTTGTAATGCAAACCTGTGATGTTATCTTGTTTCACAAAGCAAGAAGATTTAAGGGAGGAATTATTGCAGATGATATCTCCTCAGGTGCTTGAGTTCAGCCCTAAAGTACAAGCGTTTCTTTCACTCAAACACTTCAATCCTCTGCCCCAGTAAAAAAAAAAAAACCAAACAAACAAAAACTAAAGAAAAAGGCAATGCTACAGAGTCTGCATGTATGAAAAGATGCTAAAATATTGCACACAGACTCATAGCAGGTAAATTGAATTACACAGCACTTTGGTACCTTAATTTCTCCAGTAAAACCAACTAAAACATCTAATGTATCTAACAAGACTACAGGCATCAGGCCAGGTAATGACAGATACCTGTACCTTCATCTGTGAAGCATGAGTACATAATTTAGGCATGTAAGTCATTAATCAGCCCAGGCATGTCAGATTGCAGAGGTATATCGTAGATATGCATCCAAGTGACCTTGGCATGCTCCCACACATCACAGGCTTGCAGATCTATGTGAAGGGCTTGTTTAGACATAGGAGCGTCTAAAGTTCAAAGCCTTTTTGATCTAGGGAAATAACACCATTTAACTCTGTTACAATGAAACTGTGCTTCCCATTACTAATCTTCATAAGCCCCTTGCCTCCAACTTCAAAATATATTCTAAAATTGAAGTAAGCTAGATACTTTAAAAATCAATAACACCTAGGCAAAATTTTACTGTGAATCCAACCTGAAATAAATCTCCCAGATTTCCTAGTACAGGAGTGAGAACTTTAAGAATTTGCCTTGTATTATATTGCAGCATCTGGCTTGTATAATAAACCAGCTGCCCAAGAGATTGCAGTGTGGTATTACTAGAGGTTTCAGAAGCATCTTAATACAATTGTTACCAACACTGAAAATTTGCACTGGGTAGCAGTCAGGGCATCTCATCTGCAAGAGATCTCCCTTGCACTGGCACAGGCTTGCAGACAACCAAGAAACAGACCCCATCCATAAAAGCTCTTAAACCATGTGTTAGGTTCAGTTTCATGAGAAACCTCAGAGTTGTGTTATAAATCCCTAAAGTTAAATAAACAGATCCTATGTTCCTCATTCAGTTAGGACTAACAGAAAAGGAAAAGCTTTTGGAGAACTTGTACATTGCACATTGTAAACTCCTCAACATGTGATTTTCAAGCCCTAATACGCCCATATTCCAAGTGTTAAATTCCCAGACCTGGCCCTCCTGACAGCCTACAGCCCACCCTGTTATTGGGAGCAGTTTTTCCTTTCATCTATACAGTTCAATTGCAAGCAACGTCACTGTCAGATCATAACAAAAAGCATAATCTCCATGCCCTGTTATACATATCAAATCCCAGTTCTCTACCTCAGAGCTCATCTGCCAGTTGATAAGTTGTGAAGTTCATGCACTTCTAGGGAAAGATATACCTGCCAGGTGTTAGCAAATGGCTAGATATTCACAGTAAGGTATCTGCCTAGGCAAAAATACAAAACAAAAATAATTACACTTGACTGACAAAAAATATCATACACGATAAATGGTGACTGAAAAAGAGAATTTTTATATATGTAAACACACTTTTCGCCTCCTCCCTCAGCCACTTAATTACTGACCCTTTGAACTCTAATGCAGTCTTCATGCATCCGTCAAAGACAGCACAACAGCAGGTATAGACACCAGCCACTTTGCAATGGCATACTAACACAAATAATTGGTATCAGTGTGAGTTATTAGCAAAATCCAAAAAGATTTTTGATGTGCACCATTAGTTTCTGTATTTGAATGCAAACAACTGCCGGCACAAACATGCTGTTGGATACAGAATGCCTCTGTCACTTCACTTGATGGATCTACATCCTGGACAATGCCCTCTGTTAGTAATAACAATAGTTGGAAAGAGCCATTTGTTTTCGACCAGCAGGGCCACTAGGGCATATTATATTCAAAATACAAAATATTTGAATTAGCAGGAAAAACACTGAAAACATTTAGAAAGAAAATAGCACAAACTAGCCAAAAGGTTAAATATTAAAAAAAAAACCACAAAATTTTAAGCGTTTCACTAGCATGCTTCCTTTTCTTGAAAACATGTGAGTTATATGAAGGTTGAAAGTATAGAATCACAGAATCGATATGCTTGGAAGAGACCTTCAAAGTCATCAAGTCCAACTGTTAACCCAGCACTGCCAAGTTACTACAAAGTAATAACAAAGTAATGACCACCCACATATCAGCTAAGGACATGGTATTTAAGAGCTCCTCTTGGACTACAGTGCAAAAACATAGATTCTGAAATCTCTACGTTTTGCCTTATCTCAGGCATTTCCCAGGAATTTCCATTATTTAGATTCTCTGTCCCTATTATCTGAAGCAAGCCATGGTGGTGATCTCAGCAACAATGTGGAATTAGAAAGATAATGAGAAATTTGTTGTCGATCACTGAAATTTTCTGCTCATTGTTCCTTTAACACCTCACGTCACAGCCGCTATGATTTGGTTTTTTAGCTCATTTCCTCCTGTCTCAGCAAGGAGCACTTCAGAAGGTTCCTCTGCAGCCACGGCGGCGAGAGATGACATGTGCTGTTGTTGCGTCTCACAGATCGGCCGAGCGCAGGCGTAGCTCCCTGGTAGTGAGTCTGCCGGGACTCGAGGTGTTCCCTGGAGACCTCCTGGTGTCAGACAGTGCCATGGACTACCTGCCCCACGTGGCCCTCCTGCTAAGCGCAGGTCAGACACAGGGTGGGATTTGCTCGGCTGAGCCCAGCAAAAGCCACAACTAAAGCATGCACGTGTGCGTGTGGGATGGGGAGGGAGGGTCGGTGCAATGACGACACGTGAGGCAGCACAGCCTCTGTGGGAGATCCTGTTACCCCACACCAAAGAAACTGCATCACTAATTTTAAAATTGCCCTCCTTTTTTTTTTTTTTNNTACCCCACCCCAAAAAAACTGCCTCTCTTATTTTTAAATTGCCCCTCTTTTTTTTTTTTTTTTTTTGCCTGCATTTTATTGTTGAATGCAAAATGTAAGAGGTAGATGATGTGGGCAGGACGTGGATCACCTCCCTCCTCCACAGGCAACCAGAGCCCAGGCCAGGAGCAACCAGGGCCCAGGCCAGCATCTCCTTCTGCAAGCAGCTTAGTTACAAATTCCTACCTGCACAGCTTTAAGCAGAGGGAAGAGAGTGGCCCATGCCACCCTTTCCAGTAGTGCTCTAATCACTAGGGTAGCAGACCCAACTCATGGCTAGAGGTTGCTCACAAGACCTTCCAACACTGAAACGTAGACCTGCAAGTAATTTCCACAAGTATCTATTGTGGAATATAATACAGCGTGCAGTGTGATTGCCAGAGACCAGAAGATCAAAATTTTCTCAAAAAATAAGTCAAGGTCACAACCAGCAGTTCCATGAAAACAAACAAGGCAGCCATCCCCAGAAAGAATGACCAAGGCCTTCAAAATCTGAAAGGAGAAAGTTTCAACCATGATTCCCAGTCACACACAGGTGCCACATGTAGAAAACTCTTTCCAATTTCTTGCTGAACAAACATAAGCATTCCTCACTGCTCACCAGTGCATTCCTGCATCTGGATCCCCAGCTTTCTCTGTGCCTCACTAAGGACCATGAGTTACAGCCTGCACCACAGCGCCAGCCCCATGACAGATCTAAGGCTTAGGGTTTGTAGGACTGTTTATTCACAGGAGTTTTAAATACCTGCATAGCTCCAAGATATTACTAATGAGCAGACATACCCTAATTCTTGCTTCAAAACAATTATTATCTTCAAGGATTGTCTTGAGGTATGATGTGTGTTCCCATGTAAAGTACTGGCAATCACATACTGATCATCGGCAGCAAGTGGGAGTGTTTAGCATCATCCAAGATCCTATCACAGATAGACATAATTCTTGCGGGGAGGAACCCAACAGGCTTAATGTGTTTTAAGTCTGGTGCACAAACTGCCTTAAACACAAGTATTAAATCAGAGCCACGTATACTACATCAGGCTTCATATAAAAAAGAAATAATAAGAAAACATATAAATAATAGTTTTATTTTTAGCTATTTGTTTCTTTACTGATAACACATTTGTTTTACTCATTAGAGTCCAAGAAGCCAAGGTGGCCATTTGCCAAAAGAGGAGTTGTGAGTATTTCACCATGGGTTTTTTTTCCCTTGCACTTACCTTGCCTTCTCCTACAACTAACCTGAGTAAAAAGATTTTCTTTATTTTACTGCCCTTGGAGAAAGGCAGCCAGCAGGGTGAGTTGAACTCAGAGGTCTCAGCCCACCCTGGGACTGCTTGGGTATTGATCTGCAATGAAGGTAGGGTGGCTCCAGTGCAGCCACCAGTGCCGCTGCACGTGATGCACATGAAAATGCAGTCAGCGCCGCTGCTCCCTGTCCCCGTGGGTGGTGGGAGGAGAGGTGCCCTTGGCACCAGGAGGGCAGAGCGGGGTGGGCAGTGCAGGAGCTCTCCTTCAAGGTGCTCAGTGGTGGCAGCGGGTCCAATGCACCTCCCTGAGCTAAGAGCACAAGGTGGATAAGTCAGTCACATCATTGCTCTGACCACAGCGTATCCTGTGTTTTCTGTGTGCCAACCTAGCCCTTAGTGCCTTAGGGCTCTAGAGTATCTACCCAACTCCCACTCACAAGGAAGGGATCTGGGCTTTACCTATCAAAGTACCTTTTTAGATGCTTTTTGGGGCCTTTCCCATCCTCATGGGCACCCTCACACTCACCAGTAAAAGCATAAATGCCAACACACTTCAGTTAATTTCCTTGTCTAATATATTTCCTTGTCTTTTCTAGTTAAGAAAATTTTCATTTACTAGGGTATCTGAATTTCCTTTCTGAGCACTGTTCATCATTCAAAAAACCATTTACAAGTCTCTTGATAACTTTGCACCCCTAAACATGTAATTGTAAACAGTCCCTTCCTAATATTTTTTGCATTTTATCTTCTAAACCTCAATTATTGAAGAAGGGTTTGTGCAAGTGAATCCAATGCAATTACTCATGTACAAGAGTTCCCACTTCATTTGAAAGCATTTGAATGACCCTGGCCTGAAACTGAGAGATTTTAAATTCAGGAAGATATTTGAAATTTGCAATAAAATGTATTTGATATCTAGCCAGAAGAGATTTCTGAGACTATTAAATGCCATAAAATTTAATTTATGAGGATTCATTTGCTGGTGCGTTGGTTAAGTGTGGGGGTATATACAATTGCATTATTGTTTCTGCTCCATTTCAAGCTATCTTTCAAAATTAAGAGCTGAGATTAAACTCTGAATTTCTGACATTATAATCAAATACATACTTTGGCTTGAGATCAGTGCCTAAAGTTCAAACAACAGAAATCCATGAAGTATACTGATCCAGAGCGCAGATAAAACTTAGGCAAACACCTTATAAGTCTGTGCTCACAGCACTAAATTAGAGTTCATAAATACTGGTTAACCTCCTACATGGCACTGTCAGCCTGAAAAACAAAGCCAAACCAAAAGCAATTGTTTTTATTTCATGATCCCTCACACAGACAAACACCTCCTGCTCTTTAAGATTTCTAAAAGCTCATTTTATAGACACTACTCTGTAGCTGACTGAAGGAGGTTTTTTCAATACATATCTCAAATAAAAAAAATATAAAATAAACAAACAAACGCTTAAACTTTGTATACCTATGGCAGGAGGATGTTTTCAACTCTGAGTTTCTCGTCCCCTACTTTTGACAGTGCTGAAGGAAGCAAAATATTTTATTTGTTCTGTCTTCAGAGGACAGGCCATTGTCTGTTGCCATACCAATGATTTGCCCTGCCAAAGACTTCTGCGTTACATAAATAAGATCTTACACATCCACACCTAAGCCACCTACACACCCCACCCATAGCTACAAATAAACCTGCCATCACTGCCTCATCTCTATGTAGAAAAGCCTGGAAAATATAAGGAATTCACTCAGTTAAGGGCAAATTCCTTACAGATCAGAGCAAGGTTACTGAGCTGGGTAAACTTCTTCATGGTCTTTAAAACACTGTATGAATCAGGGGGGCTTTTTTGTCATTCAACAGGGTAAAGACAAACAGAAGCAAGCCTCCGACCTGGAAAACTGTCTTTCAACCATTAAGATCACAGACTGCAGCACATATGAGTTTTTCTGCTTTAAGGTATCAAAATACTCAGTATACTGTACAAAGGACATTCAAAGATGGGGATACAAGTTTTGTGTTCATTTCAACTTAACATTTTTCACTACATTCATCTGGATATGAGACCTCTCTGCAAAATTAATGCATAAAGCATAAGGTATATTTTTGTTGTTTGAACTGCAGAGGTGAGGGGGAAACTGTGAGTGTTGTAGAGGGTTAGCAATGGCTCTCATAAACCCTTGGATTTTGCCAGGCTTCCAGACTGCCCTAGACCAAGGAGGTACCCACTTTGGAGTCCCACCAAAGTTACTGGTGTGATATTCAGCTAACCCACACCTGACACCATCCCCACTCCAGAGTAAACCTCTTGCTTCTCACCACAGGCTGTTATGTGCAGTTCCTCATAGACTCAGTTGCTGAGAACTCCTTATCAGTGCCTAACTTATATGTGAACATTTGACTTTAGATCAGATTAGCAAGGTAATAATGGCCACCTTAGGACTAAACAAAACAATATCCAAGTGCCTACGAAGACCTAGTCCTTTGGTATCTTGATTTTACCATCTGGAAAGCAGGAAGTTACTATCCATCCCCGTTTCCCAGCAGCAGCATGACAGACTAAATTCCTTAGCATTTGTAAGCTGCCCACTATTTTTTGATACAGCATCCTACAAACAGACTATCATACTGCATTACTTTCAAATTCAATGTGTTTATATGATAAATATTTTGGAGGAAAATGTCAGTTTTTTTAATCTTTTTAAAGGTGTCATTAAGCTTTCAGATGAATCACTAATACTGGCAGTTGGACTCTTTACATGGGCAAAGAGATCATAGATTATTTTCATGAGGTCTGAAGCAGTTGATGCAACAGTCAGTGGTTTTCTTTCTTCTTCAATCAATAGAGTAAATCTTGGCATGAATTTATAAAGGCACAAGAGACTGAGCAGAAAGATGTCGACAGCCATTTAGAAGTGAAAAAAGAAGCGGCAGTGTGGGAACTGTTCACAAGTGAATGCACTTACTTTCTGGATCATTTGCTGGTTCTCAAGACGGTAACTTTAGATTTCATTTCCCCAAAATAATGAAACATTATTTGCCCTGCTGTCAGCATGGCAGACATAAAGCCACCTGTAACCTCACACTGGGTGTCTACAGGAGAATGACTTAAGCACTTGGTTTTTCTCCCATCTTGCCTGCTCATCCTGTTTCCACAGTTCCCTTTAGTTTTTATCTTCTTGATGGCATCTCTTCTTCTGCACATCGCTTTCTAGTGCTTTGCAAACACCATCTAATTGCAGATCCTTCTGGTACTTTCAGCTGAATTATTCCCTCTCTATTCCTCTCAGTAACACTCAACTGAAACGACTCTCCAATTGACTGTACTGGATATTTCTCTACTGCTAGTCTATAACATTTTATTCTTTGTTTAACTTCATATAGAACTGGTTTTAAGTTATCCTGACTAGAGCATGAAAACCTCAGAATTCAGCAGGCCTGTAGTTCTAATACTACAAGAAATCAAGAAAACTAAAAATCAGCTCCTCTCCCAAAAACTCAAAATTGCCTCTGTCATGCTGAATTTTAAGAGCTCTGAAATATGGACATGAGTATTACACTGTTACAAGAATAGCTGCACTATTTACATTCATCACAGATCAAAAGCTAGTGTGTCCATTCAAAAGGATGAAAGCTTCCCTAAATATCATCTTATCATTTTTCTCTTATTCTGCACAGACAATTTCTGTTTTCTTATTAAGCAAAAGAAAAAAGATTAGTGGAGTATTTTCCGTGTTGCTGAAAAGTTAGCCCAGGCAGTACAAGAAATACTGCAAAGCAAAGGGAATATATAGAGGAGCGGGCTGAACTCCTCCTCGGTGGGACATAACAGGAAAGGAGAGGAAAGGGGATGACAGGACCCTTGGTCCAAGCCAGGATGGAAGTGTTCTTCCTTCTATACACTTTGTTTTGAGATCTGAGAAGATTAAAGACAGGTGAATACCTGGACGCGCTGGACCCTTGTTGAGTCTGATGTAGGAACCCACGGACAAACCTGAGCCAACCCTGCGTGACCCACGAATGACAAACTATTCAGCCCATACCAGCTTTCCAAACTCTCCTACCAAAGAGAGAACCCATTAAATTTGGATAGCCAGTTTTACAGATACCTGCTACTGTAAGTACTTCCCATTATACAAATATTGCACTGATTTTAATGAATCTCCACAGGGAGCTTTAAGACCACTGTAAATCCCCTTTAAGCTCTCAGGTCAACAGTTCGTGGCAACTGAAGAATTACACAAGGCTAAGCAAACACTCTCACTAGCTCTTTAGTCTTGGCACTTGGGTGAGGGGTTTTTTTCGTTAATGCTTTTCACACGTATGCAAAAAATTCTACTTGGTTATCTACATTTTTCAAGCCTTTTTCAGATTCAGGTTAGATTCAACACAGCTCCAAGATCACAATCAGGGCTTAAGTAATCCAAAAACTTAAACAGCCAACACGCAGTTTTCACTCAATACAAGTTAATAAAACAATCCAAAGAGATGAAAAACCTTCATGAGCCCTCTACTTATGCTATTCCAACATTTTTTTTCCCATAGAAACAACTTATATAGCAGCAGATGCATGGGGTAAGAATGAAAGCATTTAGAAAGGTCATAGAAATCTGTAACTATGACTCTGAAGTTATTAATTCCTTCACATGGGTCTGCATGGGGCTCAGTTGCCCCTATTCAGACAGAGAGCACAGCAGGGACATAGCTGCCTCCGTGGCAGCTGCAGAGACACCTCAGAGACATCACTCATACCCTATTCCTCACACAAAGCCCAGTATTTAGGCTTTGACAGGTCAGGAAAAGTTTCTCAGAGAGTTGTCTTCTGCCCTCCCCAAATCAAATTATAATTTGATGAGAATTACAGTGCAAACATGTTATTTTCAGGAAGAAATAAATACATATATTTTTTGAGTTGACACAAATAGTAAATAACATGGATTTGTTTTGTTTTTAAAGATATTTATGAACACTCTAAAATACCTCCAGAGTAATGAATTTCTCCTGGATGTGGATTTGTGGAGACTTTTCGCAAACTTAGAGGAGTTAAATAAGGTAAGTAAAAAAAATAAGTCTTACTGAGATCAGAAATCAACCAGCTCAATAAAAGGAGACAAGAAACCATTCATAAAGCATCTATTCAGATTCAATGATCATATTTGGAACTTAGTTCAAATAATTAGTCTTTCCTTTGTTTCTATTTGGTGTATCAGTGGGGGTCAAATTTCACAAGTGCAAATTATTCTCATGTGCCTCCAGCAAAAGATAAACAGGATTTGAACACAGAGGAGAGCTCATTTGGCAGTTGTTTCTAAAGTACACACAAGCTTGAGATCAATTCTTATAAGCAACATCCTTTTAAAAAGATTTGTGAAGATAAACTCTGACTGCACAATCCCTACAGCAAAACAATAAGACTGGCAAAATAACTGCAATAACAGTTTTTCTTTTGCGAACAGATGGGCATGAAGACTTTGCTATCTATTATGCCACTCCAGTAGAGCAAGTTGAAACAATATGATGACCACCCCTCTACAGCTGAGGTTCCCAAAATAGCTTTTACACAACTTTAGAAGCAAACCAGAAGTTTTTCTTACCTTTGAGAGCTCTTTCACAGGACACCTCATCCTTAACAGCAAAGTGAATTTTGGAAGGGGCTTCTCAGCTGCCTACTCTGAACAACCAGTTGCTTATTTCAAGTTCTCTCCCTTATTGTAATTCCCTTGCCTGAGCAGTTAACATCTCTCTTCTTAGCCAAAACAATGAAAGTAGGAAGACTCTTCAGAGCCAGGACAATTAGCCAGAGCTCAAACACATGAGCAGGTCACCTCTGCTCAGTGACTGACCACACACCAGGTGAGCCGCTGCGAGTGACCACCTGAGCAGCTTTGGAGATACAAGGAAAGAGATTTTTTAGCTGATAGGTTTCACCTTGTGCTTGTTGTGGGCTAAGACCCTACATGCAGCCAGCTGCTGGAGTTCAGTTGATGTGTGGCTGCTGATTCTTTCGTTCTTGTTCAAAGAAAGGAATGGGGTATATTGCTGTGTACTATTTAGCAATCCCAAAAGCTTGGAGCTTGGTCACGTCTTGAGAGAATTATCTTTAATACATGTTCTATTTTGTTTTCTAATTTTGTTGTCCATGTTAATGAGAATGATAAATGATCATCAATTTTGACTACTTGTACAGGCATATCACTTGTCTACTGATAAAATGTAGGAGAAAGTAGTTGGTCTCAATGCCTTTTATGCCTTTTTTCATGCATTTTACAGCATGCATTTCTTCTTGTCAGCAGGCTGAACCTACGAAAAATGCATGCTATAAAAGGTGTAAAATGCACCCTTGTCAAAATGAAAGGATAAGTATCACTCTAAAAGTAAGCCTGCCCCCAAATGTACACCAAACAAAGCAGTGTGTGCAGCTACAACAGCAGTTTGTAGCAGTATCACAGAAGATTATGTTCCTTTCTGGCCTAAAAGTTGGCCTAAAGCTGTACCTGGTCATGAATTTGTATTCAAATAATGTGTTCAGAAGGCAAGTGTGGGCTTAGGAGCAGGCTTTCACCCACATCTGAGACTGACACTGTGGGCACCCTTGACTCCTGTGCAAACATATAAAGTTAACTTATAGGGAATATGTGACCTTTTTATAGCATTTTATAGACATTTCCCTCATCTCCAATAGCATGAAACAAGAAACTCAAACTGTGAAAGACAGTGTCTTCTGCAAATGACCACGAAGACTTCCTTAATTGCCACAGCTCTGCCATACACAATCAGTGTTTTCCAGTAGATACCACACATCCATTGTATTTTTTCATGTCATTTCATGTTAAACACAGCTGCTACCCTAAAATAGGTTTGAACGGAATAACTAATCTTGTTTCAAAGCTTTTGTCATATGGCATTATCACAACATAGGTGGGTATTTGTTTAGATTTGGTTTAGGTTCTGACTAATTAAAGCATTCTGCGTCTAATTCTGAAGCTAATTTTGGCAACGTGGAGAGACAAGTATAGGCACCCCATTAGGCTTGTAGACTTTGAGGAGACCAGGGGTGGGAAATCAAGTTGGTTTAAACTTAACTTCAGAAGATCACTGTTGTTAATTTCTTTCCTTTTTTCCCTTACTTAGATAAGTCTCTGTTTTCTGAAAAGTTTTTTTGAAACTGTGAAGGAGCATGTCAGCAAGTCAGACTCTCCTATGGATTTCAGCTCCATATTCAGAAAGGTAACATAATTAGAAGCATTCTTGCTTAATAACAGCAAGTTCTTGCAGCAGACCATTTATAGCATGCAGGTGCTTTGGAGCAATCAAGCCAGTCAAGGACATGCCATCTGTCACAGGTAGTTTGGCCTCAGCCTCAAGCACCCCCTGTCAGTAGGATGTTTTACTTTTTATTCATTGGCATGTGTGAAGTAGTTGTGGAAAGGTACTCTACATGTGGAACGAAGTGTGGAAAGACTTTCCCTTCCTGGGCAACAGTAGCCCAGACCTCAAGGGGACTTTGCCACCAGCAGAGGTGAGCTTCTCACTCTATAGAAGATGCTTCCCTGAGATCAGACCCCAGCCCCATTGCTGGATGTTCCCTGCCTCCTTCCACTCATAGAAGCACTTATGATAGGGGTTGGAAGGGACTTCTGGAGATATCTAGCCCAACCCCCCTGCCAGAGCAGGGCCACCTTAGAGCAGGTTGCACAGGAACGTGTTTAGGCGGGTTTTGAATGTTTCCAGAGACAGAGACTCCACCACCTCCCTGGGCAGCCTGTTCCAGCGCTCTGTCACCATCAAAGTAAAGAAGTTCCTCCTTGTGTTTAGATGGAACCTCCTATGTTCAAGTCTGTGCCCATTAACCCTTGCCCTGTTACTGGACACCACTGAAAAGAGCCTGTTCCCATCCTTCTGACACCCATCCTTTAAGTATTTATAAGCATTGATAAGATCCCCCCTCAGTCTTCTTTTTTCCAGACTGAAAAGACCCAAGTCCCTCAGCCTTTCTTCATAAGAGAGGTGTTCCAGTCCCCTAATCATCACACAGATCCTTCCTTTACTCCCAGGACCATATCCACAAGTGTATTTAAGTGCCTAATTAAGAGCTCAGTGGGACTGAAATACCTCTTGCAGGTTCAGCCTGTGTCTGCTAAGCAACAGAGAGGCACAGGTACAGGCACAGCTATCCTGCCGCTGCCGAGCACTGCCCTGCAACTCTTTGGGGCAGCCTGTGTGGTAAACAAGACAGTTCTCCAAATTACATTGCCCAGGGGCTCTCCCACATCTACAGTATTTCCTGCACAACTTCCCAGTGACTGAAAAGTTGGAATTATTAATACAGACAGAAAATCAATTCATGGACCTGAACTATCCCTGGGAGAGGCCATTAGAAAACTGGGAAAATACTAAAATGGGGTTAGGATTTTAAAAAGGGAAAGTGAGGCTAAAGCTTGCCTTCTCCACCCCATTACCTCTGACTTGAGCTGTTCTTATCGATGATGTTTGTGAGAGACAGACAAAATCTCAGACAAAACGGAGTTTTGTCACAGATGGCATTCAACATTTCTAGGAGCAATCTAACACGCTTAGATATAAAGTGACATGCTATATGAGGCCATGTAAAGCTGTTGCATACATAGCGGTTTTCTTCAGCTTCTACGTGAATTTCCCGTAATTTATTTCTAATGAGAACAAAGTCTAAGAATGCTTCACACCTCTGCAGAGCTGTTAGGACTGTGTTCCCCTGCATTGCTTGAGTGCTGTTCTGTTTTTTTTACGACTTTCACTCTTCTACTACTTTTTAACTTGCTCTTTACTTTTTAAACTCCCCCTCCCTTTCCCTCTTCCTCTGTTCTCCAAGGTCTGAGGAAATCTCAGGTAAAATGCACATTATAAAAAACAAAATCGATGTTCCTCCCTTTGTCATAACATTTTTTGCTTTTTTGACAAGTGTCTTTTTTGCAGTTTTTCCAGGGTGACCTCTGCCAGACACATCAGATTTATTGCCTTAATTATACCTCTGCTGTCTTCTACTTGGAAAACCTGAGACAGAGAGAAGATTTTAGCATCTACCTGAAAGTAAAGTGATGGTTTTGTTGTTGTTGTTGTTGTTGTCTTCAGCCTTCCTGCCTCATGACAGGATTTTAACAGCAGACTAGGAAAATTCATTGGAAGCAAAACTGTGTAGATAGCATTTTACACAGATTTTTTTGAACTGCAGAGGGTATCATAGGTACGAAGTCATCCTTCCGAGTGTACATTCCCCTGCACATGTGAAAGCCCCTACTTGTGATTTAGAACAGGCAAGAGGGGGAAGTCAAAAGGGAAGAATCGGCTGCATTTTTGCAGGCAGAAAATAACTACTGCCAGCCTCTATCATTCAGATGTTTCACACATAATCCCTTGATTTGGTGACCTCCACCTTCACAAAATGAAATGGTTACAGAATTTAAAAAAAAAAAAAAAAAAGAAGAAGAAACAAAAAATCAAGCCACATTGTAAAATCTCTCTCAAGTATTTTACTTTGATACATATCCTGTTTATCAGCTTGTTTTAGATGTTGGATGGGACCACCGTTTGTAAGGTGTTACGTGTTTCAGCAGATGACAAGGCACACATTCCCTGAGCACAAAAGAACCCCCAGCCTCCGTGCTGTGCCGCATCAGCGGTGACACACACAAACCTCAAAACTGGAGAAGAGTACAATGGCTTCCTTCTGCTTAAGGAAAGGGACATATGATACAAGCCAAAACAAGGGGAATAAAATCCAGGAGGATGTCAGTATTCTCTGACCCACATGCCCGCAGGAAGGAAGCAACGTCCTGGATAGAAGAGCAAGCAACCCCTCTGCAATGGCAGCCTTTTAGCTCCTCTGACATGTTTTGCTTAACTGTAGATAAAGCAAATGTAGAACTTGATATCTAAACACTACCAGTAAGGGAGCATTTACCTCCCTCTAAGGCTGCAAAGAGCTACCAGTGATGTCTTTGAATAGTTACAGCACTAGAGCAGGCTCCATCTTTGCCAACACCACATCTGCCTGAATCAACAGCTCCAGCCGGAGCAGCAGTGGGGCTCCCAGGCACAGGGCTGTTCTCTTTCTGACTTATCGTTAGCAGACCAGGGTGTCCTGTAAATACTTAAGATTGACCTTCAACAGTACAGGCTTAGAAAGAGAAACCTGAAGAAGCAGGCTTTTCCCATGGGTAGACCAAAACTGGGAGAACACCTCTTTGTAGCAGATAAACTGCAGCTTTTCAGGCCTGGGAATTTCATATCACTTGCTCCCTGACAAGGATTTCATAACATTCATGCCTGGGAAAAGGGTCCCCAATGGGAAGTAGCAGGTGACTCTAAAACATAAGGTTGCCCTCAAACATAACTGAGGTTTTCCTACTGAAATTAAAACGGCAGGTAAACAAGAGCACTGCTTGAGCTGCTAGCATGGCCACAGCACCTGAAGTGGGAAGCAGCAATGCAGAAAGTGAATCTGTAGGAGCTTTCTCCAGAGAAGAGAAAGTAGAGAGCCTTTACGCTGGCCTTGCACTCACTGTGGGAGAAGTTCATCTTTAATTAGTCCCTGTCTCATTACAGTCAGTTGACGATGCAGAAAACTGTTTGCTTGGGAGGAAGCCTGGGAGGTTTGCAGGGAGGAAGCTGAGGCCTGAGGCAGTTTTTCCTTGTCTTCAGCAGTGGTGTGAACAAAACGAACAGTGCAAGAGGTTGCATCTGCCGGAGCTGCTGGTGGCTCCTTTGCATCGACTGACACGCTATCCCCTCCTCCTTAACAACATCTGGAAGAGGAGCACTGATGAAACAGAGAAAGGCTTTATCTGGTCACTTAAAGAGAAGGTGGAAAAGTCCATACGTAAGTAGCTAAGGTTAAAAGTCAAGTGTGCAATTAACAATTAGCAAGTTATGTGGCCGTTTTGTGCATGTCCTTTGAGTGTGAATGGGTCCAGTCTCCCAGCAGAGATGCAATGAGGATGTGCATGCCTTTTTACAAGACTTAGCCCTTCCTCATTCTGTAGGAAATGATTGGTGCCACCCTTGTGCTGTCAAAGCCTCTCTGAGCAAGGTCACGGGACTCCCAAATCAGTGAGTCACTTGTATTTGCTCAGAATCCTCTGCAGTGACATGCAAACAATTAAGAGCAGATCACAAATTGGAACAAATCAAGAAAGATCTTCAAACAAAGAAGTCTTTGAGTTGGATTTGTGTCTAGGGAGGATTTGTTGGGGCTAATCCCTAATAGGATAATATTGCACTCACGAGGGGAATATTATGTCAGTGACCTTTCACTAAATGACAGGGTCCTAGCATGTAAAGCAGCTGAAGAGTTATCTCAGCTCCAGATTTGCTCTAGCTATTGTGGAAAAAAAAAAGAGGTTGGTCCAGGAATTTATATTTTTCCCCTGCGTTATGTTTTAAGTAAATAATTTATTAATTCTAAATAATTTATTAATTCAGTCTTGTTCTGGAAGCTATAAATGCATCTCTAAGCGTCTTATGGTCATATAGTACATCAGCAGATAGGTTTATTCTCTAAAGGCCTCACACAGCCCTCCCTGAAATCAAAGACAAGACAGAGCATCAGCAAAATGCTTATCCTGACAATCTCGGCAGGGAGAGGCACACCAGGGCCTTGAGCCACCCGGCAGGGTGGCTTCCTCTCTCACAACATCCTTCTCTCCATCCTGGAGGCTGAAGGTTCAAACAGATCCTGGGGAGATGAAGCAAAGAGAGTTAGTCTTCTACAGACAGATAACTCTGGGGCTCCTTCTTGGGTAAATACTCCGATGATGAAACTCTTACCATCTAAGAGAGAGAGACTCGGGTTCTTTTGCTTCTTGATAAGTCTTATGAGGAGTCTAGCCAAATGGCCATGTAAGGAGCACTCTTTTCAGCATAGAATGGGTCCCATAGGAAAGTAAGATGGTTTTCTTGCTAGTCTGGGGACTTTTGCTGGGAGGACAGCAATTTTAAGTATGGCCCCTAAAGACCATGGGATATCTGGGGAATACTAACAGCAAAGAAATAGGTCCTTCCAGAGTTTAGATACTTCTGAGCCAAGGAAACCAAAGATAGAGTGGTGACCCCTCTTTATTCACAGACACCTGACAAAAATACTTGCCTTCATTTTTTGATCAGTGAACCAGCGACATAAGGAACAGTTGCAGTCCCTGCATTCTCCTTCTGCTGTATGTGTGTGTGTCTGAAACCATTATTTGCAATATCACTCAAGACAAAAACTTGGAATTTGAGTTCAGGTCCATTAAAGTTTTCCCTATAATGGCCCTGAATCAGCAAAGACTTAGTCCCTGTTTTCACATTCTGAGGCTCCTCCATCCCAGCTAAATACTTCAGTCAGTTCTGGCCCCACTTCCCCAAAATTAATTCTCATTAATTTCAACAGCCTTTTGACCAGGCTGTATATAATGAAAATTGTTTCTTTTTTACTACTCTAGACAATTTTAAAAGGCAGGGGTTTTTTAAAAGAAATTTTTAAGATTACACTTTAATTGAGTTTTATATGATTCCCTCCGTTCCCCAGTCAGATTAGTAAACACAGCCTTTCATTTAGCAGTGAATTTAAGTATGTTTGAATGCGTGGTTTGAAATTCTGGCTCTGCTGATCTAAGAAGAGCGTAAGCATTTTTTACAGTGTGGCCAATATTTCATCTGGGACTTCACATGTGAAGCACTTTGTCTTCCACTGGAGAAAATCAGTATTCAGCATCTAGAAACGTGACTGGTTTTGCCAGCCTTGGCAGTAACTGATGTTTCACATATTTCAGGGGATCTGGAAGGCAAAGTCAAGTGGTTGGACAACTTTCAGAAGTTCAGGCAGCTGCAAGAGGTCATAATTTGGCCTCAGGTCTGGGATCGTGACAAGAGATTCTTTGTCCCAGAGGTAAGCGGGTTTTTTAAGGGCATTTTCCCTTGAGGAAGGTTTTGTTTCCTATCCATCTTTATAGCGTGGTCTAAAGTTGGCTGGTTGTCTGTGTTCTGGTTGCTGGAGGTGGCTCTGGTCTAGGAGGAGCTGCTACAGCCTGAGTGCTGCAGATGCTGAGCTGAACACGCAGGCTCTGCACAGGGCCTTGGATGGCAGCAAGGGCTGCTCTCAGCCAGCATCCAAGAGAGCACAATCGAGGCCTCCCCAGTGTTTGCTTTTAGGGGACAGAACGAAATGGGATAGATGTAAGTATTGCTACCTTTTTATAAGGTACAAAGTAGAAATTATTTGCCTCTCTCTCCTCGAGCTGACCCAAATAAATTTCTATTTACATTTAAATAGCATTACAAAAAATTACACAGCATGCCTGGGAACATGGGCACCTTTCTGCTGTGGTTACCCCCTTACCCAGACAGACAGACTTTAAGCAGCTTTATGCTAATATCATCAAGTGGGTCTCACCTCAAGGATTGTGTCTGTTCACACTCAGAGCTGCAAAAACCATTAAACTCACTCTGGAAAAGAAAAACCCAGCTTAACATTTCAAAAGCATAAACACATTTAAGCAACAGCACTGCTGAAGAAACACAGCCGTGCTCAGTTATTAGCTGTGTGATGTATTTAGCCTGAGATAAGAGCACACGTGTGCTCAGTTTCTCTAACTGCTGGTTGCCTCCCAGTTCATCATGAGAAAAACAAAATTCCCCATTCTCTCTCTCTCTCTCTTTCTCTCTTTTTTGGGTCAAGCATTTGAAGCAAAGCTTAAGAGAAAACAGCAGTGAAAACATTTTGTCTTCAGCAAACAGACTTCTCCTTCACGAAGGGAGGCTAATGCTCGCAGGTAACATCCCTAAATGCCCTGGTAACAGGAGTTCGCTTAACAGAATCGTATTTCGTTACGGCAGGTCGGGAATGAACCTCTGCAACAGCATTTGGGCAGGTGCAGGAAAGAAAAAGCAAAGGTACAGCTTGTCAGAGCCAGACTGAGAAACAGCCAGACTGCCAAAAAGGATGAGTAATCTGCAGGATTGTTTCTTGTCACATCTGGGCATGCAGCCTGCCAGATGCTGAAGAAATCAGCTTGACTGGCCAACGCCTGCCACTCAAAGGGAGTGTTTTACTGTCACGTTCAAGAAGTTGGCGATAAGAAAACAGGAAGATTAGGCTGTCCCACACAAGGTGCCCCACGTGCCTGGGGACCGATGTCAACATACCTTGCCTCTCTGGCACTATATCTGCTATATGCTTCATTGAAAATTGCAGAAAAGTCCAGAGGTTTTTCCTTTTCTTGATTTCATACTTCACTCCGCTAAGACTGCTGGATATCTGATGGATATCTTGGAACAGGAAGGTGTTCTCCTGCTGGCTGGCTTCCCTTTTACAAACAGAGCCCTCGCACCACATGCCACTATCTCCACGGGCAGCCCAGTGGTCCCAGGTGAGCAGGTTGATTTCTACAGCGCTGCTCGCAGCGCTCTGCCACCCAGCCAGAGCAGGGACTCGCGCCTCCAGACACACGGACACCATTTTGTAGCAGGACACAGGTTGCTCGCTGGGGAGCTGCTGCCAAATCTCTGCCTGCACAAGAGAGGAGGGTTTCCTCCTTGCATGAGGAGGAAGCAGAGCCTGGGCGGTTTGATCACTTTCTGTGTCTGGAGAAAACCAGCATCTGAAAGGATGCTGGACGCTGCCTGCCAGGGTGGCTGCAAGGCTGCAGCAGTAGCTTGGCAGAAACGAGCACAGCTCCTGCCTTCCATTTTCTTCACCACATCCTCAGGAGCAGAGCTGAAGAGAGTAAGGACTTAACGCTTTCTGCCTCCCACCACCACCATTACTGTTATAAAGGCAGCAGGAAAAGGGACCTGGTCTATTTTTCAGTGTTTTTGCTTTTCTTCCCACATGAAGAGAATTATAGTAGCAGAGGAGAAGGCACAACATCAGGGAGAGCAGAAGAAAAGGTTGCTCCTGATATTCAGGGGGTGGTGGGCAGAGGAAAAAGCAAGCCACTGAGTCCTCTCATGCCAGTGCTTCCCTCTGCATTCATTGCTCTCTTGATGAGACACCAGCCCCAGATGAGGAGGGTAAGGGTGGCCATCGGGTGGCCACATTTCTTTCTGCAGTACATAATTAGAAAATGGAGAAGGAAGTATGAGCATAACTCTTACCCAGCACGACAGCCAGCTGCCTGCAATCTGCAGCATAAAAGTGCCTGGCATTTGGCCACTTGTCTGTATGAAATATCTTTCAAGACAAAAATGAAATCACAAGTCAACTATAATACTGCACAACAGAAAGAAGCACGTTCCCAAGTCACAACTGTGAACAGACACACAAGTTTGGTGTTAAGGTGGACTGTGCTTGCTTAAATGAAACTGAGATCACCGAGACCACAATTGCATGGTTTTTTGCTAATTCTGTCATTGAGAACAAGAGTAGCTTAGAGATGTGACTTTGTTCAGATGTAGGAAGAGAAGACTCAGGGAAAACATTATGGTGGTCTTCAACTACCTAATGGCTGGTTTAAGGCAGAGAGAGCTAAAAGATGAGACGTAATGCAAGTTGCAGCATGGGGTATTCCCCCCTAAGATATTTGGAAAAACTTGTTAACAACAAGGGTGGTCGAATATTGGTACAGGGGGCCAAAGATGTTGCAGATTCTCCTTTCTTGGACATACTCGAACCTTGACTGAACAAGCTGCTCTACCTTGGCCTGCTTTGAGCAGTGGGTTGGACCAGAGACCTCCAGAGGTTCTTTCCAACTGATGCCATTCAATGACTCTGTGAATGCAGCACAAATCAAAGAAACAGAAAATTTTGTCCACATCAGTAGACAGAGTTTGCAACAAATGATTATTTCCTGTTTAACACCCACAAAAGCCTACTGCTGTACAAGAGATGCTGTGGAGAACCCTCTACCAAGTTTTTGACTCCACAGAAACTTACAGAATGGTAGTTTTTATAAGATGTCAATACACATTAATTTGCTTGTTTGTATAGTCTTCTGAACCTCCACGGACACATAAAATGGTCTTCATGATAGCTTCTTTATTCTCCATGCAGCTGGCTGATCCATGACCTAGTTAGAATTTTAATTTTCAGTAGTTACTCATGTTGCTTTGTGCAACATCAATAAAACAAAAAGTTTTCAAGCCAAACCTTGCAGAACTAAACACCCAAGGAAGTATTTTAGGATCCTGCAAGACTGCCTGGAAGCAACAGCTCTGACCAGCCTCAGTTGCTGTGAAGAGTAGCTCGGCATTCATGCCTACTTCTCACGCCTGGAGCTGCCCTATTGGTAGAGTAGCCAGAGGACAGATTATAAAGGATAAAGCCTGCAGCAGAGAAAGGAGCTGATTATGGAAGTGCAAATTGGGACTAAAAAGGGAAATGAAAGAAAGATTCATGGAAAGGGATAGAAAGTGCCATAAACAAGGAAGAGGTCAAAGGACCAAGCTCTGCAAATCCAGTAGAGAGTCCATTTTTCCTTCAGTAAGTTGCTTAAGAAATTACCCTTTTCTTAAATTGCACCCTATTATTTATTATAATACCTGAGTTTTCAACATGTCTTGGAGATCAGCCTCGATGACTTCAAAGCATTCTCACAGACACTTGTTGTTACATCCTCATGACCTCTATCTAGGAAGAAAAGATAAGCCAACATTATTCTGCTTAGTTTTCAAAAGGCTTTTGTGATGCTATCAATTAACATTTCATCACGGCAAAAGCCTGTGAAGAGGGCAGCATACCACTATTTAAAGTGTTATGCCACCATAGGAAAAGGTGGCGCTTCCCTATTTCTTTATCCCTGCCATTTTCAGAAGGTTCACTTTTACCAGGTAGGATTTTCTAATTTATAGCTAGCTGATTGTTGTTTTCATAGGTGATCCAGGTCACCTCTCCTGGCAGGCAAGCAGGTTTTTTTAAATAATGAGATGGCTGCTACAAGGTGCAAGTATTAGTAGGCAAAATCAAGAGACAGACAATTTTTTAAGTGTTGCATTTGAGAGTGCAGGCTAGGGGATGAGTAACTCTGTAACATGTTGAAAATGATGCTTCTTTGTTAAAAGCATTTTGTAAGCTGCAGTGATTCATAGATGTGCCTCATCCCAGAAGCAGCAATTTCTTAAAATAATCACACCAAGTTGACTTTTTTGTTTTCTTCCTCAGAAAGCACAAGACTCCTTGACGTCTACCTCTTCCTATTTGACGATTTCCTATTAATTACCAAAATCAAACGTAACAAAAAGGTATCAATAGATAAGAGATATACACGGTTGTGGTTACTATGTTTTTTAGCTTAGTAAATATTTTGAACGTACTTTGGAAGATTGATCTGATGATAAAAATACAAGATGACTAATCAGCATGAAGGACAGGTGGTACTTCCTTATGCTAATAGCAAACCATAACACTGATTCAAAACAGTTTGTAGTCTCAGAACACTAGAACAGGCAGAAATTAATATTACAAGGCCTTAGTACTTTCCCGGTGGTGTTCTGATGTGCCTAGGTTTAGGAGTCCTAAACCTCAGAAAAGTTTCAAGAACGTAAGAAGTTTTTTAATGCTCCCCTCATGACTCAGTCCAGCAACCTAAGAAATTTTTATCACAGAGATATCAGAACCGTTGGAAAGAAGTAAAAAAAAGGGAAAAGGAAAAAAAAAACCACAAAAAACCCCAACAACAAAAAAAATCAATCAAAAAATAGACAAACGGAAATGCTAAAACAGATGGAAAGGTGGATTTATTCTCAGTTCTAACACGGCCTGTTGCATGTGGCCTCTCTTTGTCTTGCTTTCTCCTAGTTTAAACTGGAGATTATGACTCCTCTTGAGAAAGTTATTATTGATGAAAGATGCTAGATGGAGAGTTCTATAGATGACAAATCTCTGTATTTAGCCACCTAAAAAAGGCACTGGATGACCTGAAATTCCTAAAGCTTCAGTGTAGGAGTGCATCAAACTAACTAAGTTTATAAAGCTGATCTAAATTAAGGCTAAGTGGACCTGTGCTAAATATCAAGAAGTTTGTGTCTGATTTAAAGACTTCTTGGCTTTTTTTTTTTTTTTTGAAGAAGCAGTGCTCTGCTTTTGGCGGAGACAGAGACATGCAGTGAGAGATTCTGGACCAGCAGCACCATCCCTTAGCAATGGGGGGAATGAAGGGAGCAGAGATTCAAGGGGACCTGGTGCCATTAGGCGAGGTTCTTTGATGGTTGCCCCACATATGCGAGTTGGTAAACCTTCTGTGAGGGGCGGAAAACCATCTGGAGCCCCAGCAATTCTGTGTTCTGCACGTACGTGAGGGGAGATGGGGGAACACACCTCCAAGGAATGAAGAAAAAGTCCTGCTATTAAAAGAAGGGGGGAGGGACAGGGTGAAGGGCGGGGAAAAAAAGACCTTTGAACACCTTAGACTGAATGTTTTCTGCCTGTGGACTTGTACTGTGTTTCTATTGTGGTTTTTCAGTATAAGGTGTGACCTTGTAGGAGAACCCCAGGTACCGGTAAGTTTTTCTGAGGTTCCTCAGGCAAATAAGTTGTGTGATTTCCTTTGATAAGAGAAAACACATAATTTAAAGCTGTTTAGTGCCTATACTTCATGAGCAGATGGCAGACAACCAGCTAACCAACTTAATTGTCTGTTCCCAGAAATATGGGGGCTCAGACACTGGCTTAATCCCTGTCTGTCCTTCCCTCGCTCCCGAGCTGCAGTCCTTCATAAGAGAGGGGGGGTTCTGCACAGTCCTAGACCAGCCCATCCCACTAGACAGGCTGATACTGAGAAATGTCGACCCCATCCACGTTACAGGTATGTGCCCATGTGCATTTCAGCGTCTCCATAAATACCACCTCGATGCACTGCGTACATGGCAGTGTAAGGATACAGATGCTGTTTGCCCACAAATTCCCCCCAGACGCCTGGAGTGGAAACGCCTGCGCCTGGGCACTGTTTGGCTTCACAGCTGTGCTCTTACTGCGAGGGATGACCTGCTAACACAGACACGACACTCCATGTCCCCTGCTCCTAACAGTGACTTTCACGTACACAGCAGCGACTGTCAGATATTATCCATTCACCCCCAAGGAGGTATCAAGACTCCAGTGACTTAGTTCTCATGAACCAAGTGTTTCCTTGCCTCAACCACCCTAACACGCTCTGCCAAACCCCAGGCCTCTTTCCCAAGTACGTTTTCACTTCTGTAGTAGTTCATGGAGAATTTTTTCAGTTGTCCCACTGCCCAGCACCTCAGTGCACTCCTCTCCTGTGTGTCCCCACACTTGCACAGCAGCAATTCTTGAGGAGGCTGGAGAGAAGATTTATCTCCTGCTGCTGCTGTTCCTACTCACCTCCCCACCAGCTACTGGGAGGATGGAAACCACCCCCATATGTCAATGCTTCCTTGTTCACAGGCATCCAAATGCATCGCCAGGGGAAATTGCCCCCATAACATCTGCTGCTGTTGGGGGACAGGGAGGAGGGAAGGAGGACTGACCTCCACAGACAGTGACCAGCCTTACCCTGCCAAAACAACATCCCCAGGGTCACCAAATCAGAGCTTGGGTGAGGGAGCAGGCATGAAAAAGGCCTCCCCTTGGTCTGAGACACTCATGCGGGCTCTCAGTCTAACACTGCCCAAAACCCAGGAGCCTCCTATATTAAAGAGCTATAAGAAAAATGGCCTGTCCGTCATCAAATCCTAAAGGCTGGGAGGAAAAGCCCAGGGAGGTAGAGCACTCTGTAGGTAATCAGTAGATACAGAAAATAAACCTAGAGCACGTAAATTTTATGATAACTTTGAAATACATTCACCCAGAGCAATTAGCATTCAGCATCAATGCTGACAGGAACTAAAGGTAGGCAACAAAAGGCAAATGACTGAAGAGAAGGGGATGAACACAAAGAATAACCTTTTTTTAAATGTGCTCCAAGCACTGTCTGTCTGCCGAAGGAGCCTCCCTACCAACCCAGCAGAAACAAAGCAAACAGGCAGACACCTCTCAGCTGCAGGGTAGGGGGGAGGGCAACCCCACGTTCCTGCCTAAACCCAGACTAGATGCAAGGTCAAAAGCTTCTAGGGGCTGCAGAGGTTGGTTTGCCCATACAAGATTGGGCATAAAAGCCATCATAGAGACGGGAATAAGATTTGTTGGGGTTTTGGCTAAGCCAGCATTTCCTACATTCAGGGTCCTTCTATCCCCATGATCCAGCTGCAACCACCAGGAAAGGCAAAGTTACCTGCTGCATCCCAGCCCAGGCTATGACCACTGGTTACGGCCCTTCCCTGCACTTTGGACCTCATTGCCTGACTTCTCCCCCATATATTCCCACCAGCTTTATCACAGCTCTCGCTATGGCAGTCTCCTTCACTTACCTGGAGTCTTGTAACACCTTGGAAGGCCCATTGTAATACAAGACCCCTTGGATTACAACAAAAATTGTGAGGAAAAATGGCTATAGGGAGCTTGCACTCCGTATATCCACCATTTTGTGTAAAACAACAAGCAGGACTTCTAGCGTCAATGGAAAAGGTCCCTTTCCGGGGGGAGGGAAGAAAAAAAAAAAAAAGAAAAAAAAAAGAGAGAAGATTAAATGTCGTCAGGAATGTGTGACCTTGGGGAATGCTGCCAATTAATATGCAGTCTCAAGGAAAATTTTACTACTGGTGGCAGTAAAAGATTACTCAGTATGTTCTCAGAAAGTGCAGCATGTGACTTGTAGTGATCCATCATGTTAATCAAAATGAAACCCTGATTTTTGATCTAACAAGTACTTCTGCATCCATTAATTTGCTGGGAGTTGATCTCACTTTGGAAAGAAACGTACCTCAATACAAGGACTAGAAAAAAGACATATATTGCAATATCATAGAAATACCCCTTTGGCAGCATGTGGGAGGCTGAAAATTAAGCAGGATAATTCTAGCCTGCTACGTATCAGGGAAGGGATAAGAGATATTAATAGTGTGCTCATAACATATTATGCTATATACTATACATATAGTATACATTATATTATTATATGCTACTCTAAAAGCAGAACTATCTGCAAACGCCAAAACCTTGTACAAGAGATGTAACTTTACATGTAACTATAATAGTAGGAACCCATCTACGAAGATCATAAGCAGCGACATACTTTCTGATTACGAAATCACTTTCCTTTTAACATTCTGCTCTGGTACGTTGCTATATCAAAGACTGGTAATACCTACAGACACAGAATTTCTTTTAGAAAACATTACTGAGAGCCTGATGCCAAGAATTGCCCAGAAAATTCATATTTAGAACTGTAAAGTTGTATTTCCCATTGATCACAGACAGGCAGAAGGCATGAGTTCTGAAACATAACCCCTCTGCTGCTACAAATTTCTGCTGCTAACTGATTTGCTGCAGTAATTTAACCTGTCTGTGCTCCACCTTCCTTTTCTGTAAAACTAGGATTACAGGACACTTGATCTTCCAGAAACATTTTGAGGTCTGACTGTAGAGCACTTGGAAACACTTGGACAAGAAGCATTACGCAGCAGCAATTCTACATACTTCAGGGCTTCGGAACAAACAATATGAACTAGATAAGTTTATCAAAAAGATATGTCAATCGCAGCATGCTCAGAAAAGCGCTGCTGCCTTGGCAGCTCGAGCTCCGTGCTCCCCTTGGGCTGCGTGGGCTCAGGAGCAGGGCACTGCCGAGGGCCACCGCTCGCAGGGAGGCAATCCTGGGCCTCGCTCACCCTCCCTTCGTTGACTGCAACGTCAACTCCAGCTAAAAACAAGCAATGCCACGTGAATCCAGTGCATTGTAACAGGTTATAGTGCCCTCCTCCCTGCCACAACCAGCTCACCCAAGCATGCCTGCCATCTGCCGCAGGACTGTGGCTACTTGAAGTTGCTTCCCCCTTCTCCCTCCAATCTTGCTTTGTAGCAAACTCAAGCCACCCCTTCAATTCAGATGTGTGACATTGCTGCTGATTTATCCCCTTGCAGGGAAACCTGCCCCATAATGCCCAAAGTCATCTGCAGGACCCAAGAGATATTGCTGTCACACCCCGAGTCACCGATTAACTTCTGCAGAAGTTTGGCACGAACGAAAGGGCCCGGTGCTGTGAGACATTGCTGCCAGCAGCCGACCAGCAGCACCGGCTCATGCACATGCACCAGGGAGACCCCAAACCCATCATATTATGGTTTAGTGATGGTTTTTGTCAGTTAGATTGATGATTGGACTAGATGATCTGAAAGGTCCCTTCCAACCTAGGCGATTCGATGGTTCTATGATTCTATCAGCCCGAGTGTAGCCCCACATAGCAGCTGTCATATGGACCTGTTCGAATTAAAATTAAAAAATGGCACCTTTCTCTTTAATTTTTGATATTTGCTTTCCTCTAATTTCAGTTATGATTTAGTCCACTTTGAATGGAATCTTCTCTTAATGATCCTCAGCTAGACTCGAAAGCACCTTAGCTGCACAAAGATAAAGTAATTAAAAATAAAACAAACGCAAGGAGAATTAACTTTTTGAAATAACAAAGCTTCCCGCACAATAAAAAACCTAACCCTATGAGGATCCACTGCCCTATTAAGAATCAGAAAAGATTATTACGTATATAATTTCTTTGATCATAATCAGACAACGCGATATAAAATTGGACTGACAGCTGCATGAGGGAATTTATATCGTTTCTCCATATTTTTTCCCCACAGTCTTCAGCCTGCGAAATGCTTTCCTAATACAGCATGAAAATAGGTATCGTCAGTGCATAGCAGTCTTCTTGCTACAAGCTCCGACAGAGACTGCCAAGGTAAGTGGCAGTAGCACACCTTCATTTTTATTCTCTGATTACACCACTGCACTTCCCCTAAAGGAGGATCTCGGCCTAAAAGTGGCCGTGCTGTGCTAAGAATCTATTACAGTTGTAACATTTGACCAAAACCAAACAAAACCAAAATAACACCCCAGTGCTCTGGCTCACACATTTGGTACAGAATATTTGCTGTTGAACATGTACCAATTTCGTATCAGGGTTGATAGCAGGTTGTGTTCTTGTTGAAAAACATTATCATGCTAAAAAAAAAAAAAAAAGCCATCTCTTGTGTCACAGAAATGAAGACCGTCAGCCCCTCCGGAGAAGTCAACACCAAAGCAACCCCCCCACGCACCTAACTCACACGCAGTAGTACTCACATCAGAAACCTGTACCATGCTCATCTATGCACGACACACATCTTGCAATTTCAGATCGAACAGATGGTATGATTAATTCCACTGTTATATAAATTTACCCCTCGTTTTCACACCACCTCACATTTCTAGTAACAGCGCTGTATATAACATCTGAAAATGCGGTAGGCACTTCACAGAAGTTCTTGGTTTTCCTCCTGTAAGTTGAATTTAATTTTCTAATACCTAATGCACAGAAAGTTAGCTACCACTAATACTAATTCTTAAAACACAGTAGACAGACTTTTTCAGGGAAAAGCAATGAGGGAATTCTTTCCATTTCCAAGTCAGTGGCTGGTACTTGGAATAAGTATCTACTATAGGTATCTACTGAAGAAGTCATTACCTTCTCCTGTTCCTGAAACAGGAACCTTTGCCTTCCAAAGCTGTCTTCAGACCATGTGGCTACCATCTTCTCAATGTCTCCCAAGTCCAGTTTATCAGAGGGAAAAACCCTGCAGTGAAAGGTTCTTTTCACTTGGACGTGGTGGCATTACTGCATTTTGTTGACTTCGGGTGCTCTGGGCCCTAAGAAAGGTAGACTTTCCAGCACCAGTTGAATGAAATCAACTACCTTATTTCAGCTCCCAGGAAGCACAATCTCAGCACTATCAATATATTTTTTCAAAGACGCTTTGCTAGCCAAGATGAGGTCATGGGTTGAGCTGACATGACTGGACAAGATTGATACTGGTGAGGACCAGAGCAGGGCCTCGAGCTTAGCTAAGCTATCTCCAAAGAGAGACAGCAAACTGAATGAAGCCCTACATGTCATATTCCTGTTGACTCATCCCAAGCAAAGGGCTGTTACATTGTGAGCTGCCTCATAGGCTTCCTGATTTTTTGTGACGTGCCTGTCTCAGCTCCCAGCTCCTTTGCAAGGTCCAGGCTCATCCAGCCTGCCTGCCTCTCGCTGCCTTACTGCGTGTTGTTCCACTGACTGCACGGGCAGTGCACGCAACGCACCAAACATCAGCACAGTGAACCTCTTGTCCCATTCCCACCTCTCAGAGACTCAACACTCAGCAGACACATGAAAACACACATCCTGCTTTGCCCAAACCATGACATCACAGATCTGAAATATGCTGCTATTGCTCTTCCCACCCATACCGCTCTCCTGCTCTCTTGTTCTCTTTCCTCCCATCCCCTGCTCTCCTCCCTGAGCCTTGGAAAGCTCCACAGCTTAAATCCTGCCTCCTACGGGCCCATGACTTCCTGGCAAACCCCTGTGCAACCACCACCCCCCTGTGCACTGGAACATCCTCCACCAGCAGCTCCAGAAGGGCCTCAGCAACTGCCCCATGTCAAAGCCGGGCTCTGGGATCTGCCAGGCACGTGCAGCCTCTTTTCACGTCCCCTGCTGGGACTCCTTAGACCTGTAGGTCATACAATTTATCTCTCCAGCTTTCTAGTTTTCAAAGGGATGTTTTTAATTCATTTAGGGTGTAAACACACAGAAGAAACAACCAGATGGGTCAATAAGAAAAATGATGAATCCCAGCGTAGCATGAAGTAGAACAGGCTGCCCCTTCTCACGCGTTTCTACTCCTTGCATCCAAGCTCAGCGCCCCTACGCACATTACAGCAGGGAGAGCAGCTCCTGACCAGACAAAATGAAAACCCTGGGGTGACAGAAGCACAGCTAGACCTTAAGCTTATATTGCTGCCAACTAATTTGTAATGTCTGATCACAGCAATTCAGAGACAACTCAGCTTCCGCAACCCAGACCATCTGGACTAGCACAGAGAGAATGAAATTATGGATTTTAAATCCATGTCTCCAGCCATCACCCCCTGCCCTCACACCTGGATGACAGCAGATACAGGGCTGAATGCTGTCATCGTAATGCTAGAAACTGAAATTCACACGGCAGCACATGACAGATCTCAGAGGGGAATAGAACTTGTGATGCTGATAGCACTGGGGCCGTCCATATCAGTCGAACAGGGAGCCCAAACTGCAGGGAAAGCATTAAACTAATAAAAGTTACACAAAAATGGGTAAAATACCCTGCAGCAAACTTCACCATTACAAGCAATCAGAGCCTTATAATCCTACCTTCCAACCAAAAAGGAAACCTTGGCTGGAAATCCCTGGCCTCAGACACAGACTCCAGCAGTCCCTAGTGGCCTGAGCAACTGGGAGAATCTCGGTTCTGGGATAATTCATGTTCATTTCAGGAATTATGAGCATGGGCCTGAAGAAAGGCTAAATAAAACTAAAGGCTTTGGGTGTACAGGTATCTGAACTGCTGGAACCTTTTTAGATTGTCTTGGTTTACAAATTATTTTTTCATGTTACAGAAAACATGGATGTCACAGATAGAAACGGCAATCTCCAATTACACCACGCAACATGAAACCAAGAAAAGCACCGCTTTCCGCTTCCCAGCTGAGTCCTCTGAAATTTAGTAACTTCAGCACAACACCAACAGATCCAGTGGAAGAATACAATGGAGACACCACAGCTATTTCTTCTAGCATGCCTTAAGTTTCTGAAGCTAACAGATTTCTGACTTGACTAGACAGAATTGAGCTGTTTTGACCATGGGATGTAGGAATAAACTGGATGGGAAAAATGAGCCATGAAATAAACGTATTGCTCTTGGATGCTCCTTTGCTTCAGCTAGGGGAAGGCTCATGCCATCCAGGAAAGCTTTAATTCAGCTTCTCATTTCCTAGAAAGTGGGATAGGGGAAGAAACCTGTGTTGGTGAGAACTCATTCACTAGAAAAGTCTAGAAGGGTTATTCCAAGATCATTCAAACTGTATTAATAAATTTCATGAAATTAAAATTGTGTAGCCATAGCTCCTGATAGTTATGCTTCTCTACCTACTAGACTATAATGTCACAAGATGTTTTTTGCATTAACATTGAGCTTACGGGGGCAGATCAGTAAAAGCATATATTGTGCTGACCGACCTTTTATTTTTAAAATGAGATTATTTCAATTTCTTTGAAAAAGGTCATATTTACACATAACATTCAGTTAAACTAGAGATGCTACAGAATATATGAAAAGAATGAACAAAAGTATGATATCCTGATTTATTGTGTTTTGGTTTTTTAACCTGAGGTTTTTCACCACTTTATTAACAGCAGACCTGTCATTATGCATTTTTTACACCCAACTGCAGCTTTTAGAGTTCAAGTTTGCTTCACATGCTTGAGTGTTCCTTTTGCATAAAACCATTCAACACCTCACTGCTATCCCACATCTGTGGGATAGCATAGCAGAAGCGTGCCAGTTAATCACTTCATTTTTCCCTCTTTTTTGTGGAAAAGACCCACAGAACAGCCCAAAACTGCTTGCCAAAACATTGATGCAGGCTACTATCACGGAGGGAGGGTGCTCTCACCAATCCCACCCCGAGATTAGCCACAGTCTAGAGGGAAAGGGAGACTTCCCTAAAGCCACTCTCAGTGACTCGGTCACTTCTCCCACTTTGCCCCCAGTCAGCCAGTCTCCCTCAGCAGAAGTTAGCCCTTAGAATATTCCCTTGGCGTCAGGAATTATTTCAGGGGAGACTGAACAGAGAAGCCACACAGATGAGGACTACGCTGAAGAATGTAGGAGTGCCATTCCCGTTGTGGGGGAGTCAACATTCATTTCACGTTCTCCTCTACTCCACAATCGAACTCGCCGTGAGTTCAAGCAGTGCCCCTAACCTCGCTGCTCCCCAGCCCCACCCACGAGGACATGATGGTATGTTTTATCCACTTGAGCTGGTTCACCTGACATACAAGCTACCGTCTGGAGGCTGTATGTATCTACGCACTTACCTGGCTCAGCACCCTCCAGACGCAGCCTATGCCACTGCAGCACGTGTTCCTCCTCTGCCCTCTCTGCGTGTGATGGGCAAGTTTCCGTCACAGCTTCCTGGGGCAGGAACAGGCACTCAGGCTCCATGCCAAGGGGTGAACAGGCAAGGCAGGACAGGAGAACGGAGTGGAGGCAGCAGGTCTGGTCCAGAACACCACACAAGCTGCAACCACTTGGCCAGGACTTGCCTTACGCAGCTGTGCTCAATCCCCCCAAGCCCAGCTGCGCACCACGTCACACCTCCCCCTTCCACCCCTGGGGCTCCACCAGGACCTCACGGTATCCTGAAACCATCCCTGACAGGACAGAAAGGTATTTCGAGCCCAGAGAAGTCACACCTGACAGACTAAGCTCTGCACTTTGTGCACTGACAGAAGTGAGAGGGTGTTTTGCATCTCTGTGTATTTTTGCCAAAATGACTAAGTAATCCCAGAGATTCTGTATTTCCTGGAGGCCAGCACATCTCTGAGGAGGACTCCCCAGGGGCAGGAAGGACTCTCAGGCAGGCTGCCTTTATGGAGACGTACGCTTAACAAGCTCTTCTCTGTGGTCTGGAGAGAAAGATGCCTCAGAAAGCAGTCAAGGAAGAAACTAACTTAGAATCATAGAATCATAGAATCGCTGAGGTTGGAAGGGACGTTTAAGATCATCAAGTCCAACCATTAACCTGCCCTGACAAAAACCCCTTCTAAACCATGTCCCTAAGTACCTCATCTACCCTTTTCTTAAACACCTCCAGGGATGGTGAATCCACCGCCTCCCTGGGCAGCCTATTCCAATGTTTAGTAACCCTTTCAGTGTAAAAATGGTTCCTGATATCTAATCTAAACCTGCCCTGACATAACTTGAACCCATTTCCTCTTGTCCTATCCCTTGTCACCAGGGAGAAGAGGTCAGCCCCCATCTCTCTAAAACCTCCTTTCAGGCAGTTGTAGAGGGTGATGAGGTCTCCCCTCAGCCTCCTCTTCTCCAGGCTAAACAACCGCAGTTCCCTCAGTCGTTCCTCGTAAGGTTTGTCCTCCAGACCCCTCACCAGCTTCGTAGCCCTCCTCTGGACACGCTCCAACACCTCAATGTCCTTCTTGTAGTGAGGGGCCCAAAACTTCCCAACTCAAATTGCCTTTCACAGGACACCTCTTCTTTCCATCCCTCCCCACGGTCTACAAAGAGCCCCTACAAAGATCTGCTTCAATAGCAAAGCACTGTTTTTTGTGAATGCCCCCACAATTCAGCAGTGGCTTTGTCATGGGCCTGATCACACGCATTAGTCACCTGGCTTCTCTCTGCGACGCAGCTCCACACGGAAAGGTTCCCATCTGAGAAGAAAGCCCTTCATTATTCTCAAGAACGAAAACGGGTGCTACTTCCGAGTTTTCCAGTTACACCAGCTGTCCCACTGGACTGAATACCATGCCTGAACGCAGCCAGGGTCAGAAGGACTTTAATTGAATGTGAGACACCCAGGAGCCTCGTACGGTTATTGGGAAAGGAAAAACTACTCTGAATTTAACCTGTGAAAAAACACGTTTGAAAAACAGTCATTATCGCTGCCTCGCCAGGAACGTGAAAGCTTTTGGTGCAGCTCCCCACAAATCTAAGGAACTGGAGCGTTTAGCTTGCTCTTAGATGTGTGGTTTCCCAGCAGTTCATTTGTAAAATGATATAACCCCCATTTCAAAGTGGCTTTGCTGTCTGAAATGGGACAAGGTGGTTTTGAATGACAGAACTGGTCTATTAGAAAAGTCTAATTATTTTTTTTTTATTGTCATTGATCATTCCTTTAGCAGGTTAGAAAACAAAAATGACATTTCAATAACATTTCATCATAGTTTATACAGAACCGTTTGAGGCATGGTGTCATCTCCCATCCAAATCCACAGCCGCCTTCCAAATCGCAGAGTTTAGGAATTAGAGTGCACGCTGGACTAAATTCTTTCACAATGTAAGGCACAACTACATGATCACGAGTAGTAAACACAAACACTGAAAACAGAACTTAAGAGAATTAAGCTTCAATTAAAAGGAAACAAAACCAAAACACACTCATGCAAAAAAAAATCTATCTACACCTACCAAGATGGTATGATCCAGTTTAAAAGAAGTGCAGTACTCCATAGGTAAAACTGCAACATAAGGCTATTATAATACATTACCTCTAAATACTGGGTAAGAACTTAAAACTTTTTCCATTTATATTTTATACAATTATACAGAAATTAAGCTGTATGAGCAATATTCACATCTGCAATAATAAACTGATCATTAAAATTCAGAAAAGAGGCAAAGACAATGTAATTTGTGGCACGCATCCGTTACAGAATACCATTCATCAAGTTCACATCTCGAGTACTGAAGAAAAAAAAAGAAGACTGAATTAATGGTACATTTGGTGAATGAGGCTATCTATAGCCAAATGACAAAGCTGCATACAAAATCGTTTTTACCCAGCAGACCGTGATTATGAAAGCTTGTGGCTATGATTTATTTCCTGTCCAGCAGCTAAACTTTGCAAGATTGAAACTACGGAAGTTAAAAGAATACAACAGAGTTTACAATAACTTGAAACTATTGGATACTTTCAAACACACATAAAAAAAAAAAGACTTAACCTTTTTCCTTTTTGGTGATAAACTTTTGCAATTTTGGCATTCACTGTAACTTATACATAACATGACAGTGAGTAAACTTTATTAAACTTACCTAATGTTTGAGTTTCATACTGAGAGGTAGTTCAAATGAAATCTTATGTAACGGCATCAAATGGTGGGGGTTTATGATTCATTTTTTTGTGATTTTTTTTTCTTTTCTTACAAAAGTGACACATCCTGTACAAGCAGCATTTTGGATACATTACTATAAAAAGTTCTGGTATTTGCTAACCCAGCGAGACATTCTTTCAAACATCCCTTTTGTGCCAGGAATCAAGCTTTAGCGTGATACAATGGAGAACTTTGCCATAAAGCCAACAGCAGGAGCCTGGACCTGCCAGCACTGGCCTGTTGACATACAACGATTCACACTCTTTCTCAGCCCTCTTTACCCGAAAAAGGCAGGAAATACAGACGAATTTGGGTTTAGTTTAGGTCATAGGGGGAAGGAAAAATTGGAAAACACGCCTACCAGGCTTCTGCTTTCATAGTAACGTTGATCCAAAAAGGTTAGCAGGGGGTTAGCAGGGCTTCAGTAATCTTCAAAAGAGCAGATACTCCAGTATCTGCTGCACAGTGAGTGCATAGTATGTGGTGAGCTACAGACAAAAGGCAGTTTATTACATTAACTAGTACCTATCCTCTTCATTATTGTGATCTTAAGTGGCATCTAAAGTTCTCTCTAAAGATGCAAATCTCTTTATTCAGTGCCCCTTAAAAAAAAACAAAAAAAACCAAAACTGAGTTTCTGTGGAGGGACTTTACTATCCACTTATTGCTGGCTTTGAAAAGTACACCACTTAGTGCTTTTTTGGAGCGGCGGTGGTTGCAGAAGAATTTTAAACTTATCCCAGAAGGGGTGCTGAGGTCAAGACTTCAAAAATTAAGAACTGGACAACTGGCAAGATCCTTGAAAATACATAAAAATCATGTTTTCTCATGTTATAATCTTAAAAGAGAGCTCTACAAAGACATCATGTGCGTGACTACATAGTTTTTGTTGTTACATGTGTGCAGAAATGCAGACAATGAATGCATTTTGGTACAAAGGAATTATGAGTGCAGTTTTCCTTACTTAGCAAGGGGCCAAATGTAATACAGTGAAAAGTCCAGCTGAAGATAAACTTTCTGTCCGTTGATTACAGCTAACACATACAGTGCCAACGATGCCGTTCCACTTACTGTAGATTATATCAGCCAGACAGCAAAAAGTGCATAGTGCAAATGACAGTGTTGTTTCCTAGTCCTCCAAGAGTATGAGAGTGGGAGGGGTGGTACTTGGAGGAGTAATTCATCAGTTTCAACATACTCAAACCATGGTATCATTCTTCTTGGCATAGTTGATGTTCTGTTTGAACTTAAGCTCCAGCAGTTTTCTCTCTGCTGCTGAGTACTGGTCATAAATTTTTAAGTTTAGCAAAAAGCGTTTGTTCCCACTTCGTGTTTAACTGACATTTAACAATCCAGAAAAGTACTTGAGTTTTCCAGGTCCCTTCTTTAGGAATGTCACTTCTCTTACATCTAAGAAGAGGGACTCAATTGTTCTTGCTAATGTAATACAAATACAGCAAGGTTACTTCATGCTTCTGCTCCCAAGTCCCTTCTTGCTTCACTACGAAAGCTTTTCCAGTGAGGATTCTCAAACAATCCTAATCATCCCAAAACCAACAAAACCAGTTACTCATTGTTCTTGTGTACCTAGCGCTCCACACTCCATGGCAACTTGGTTACTTGACACTTTCCAAAAACAGAGGAAAAAACCCACACTATACCCTAGAGCCTCAGACTCTTGTGCCAGAGAGCGAAGCCAGCTGAAAAATGAGATCCCTCTAAACCTCTTGCCTCTGTTGGAAGCTGCAGCAGAAAATTCCTTTTGTCTCTTCATCTGCAGACAGCAGCTTTTCCTACTGTGACTCATTAATTTTATCCTCTGTTCAACCTTTGCAGAAAGGGGAAGATTGCTGGAGGGAAGGAATACATGGGGAGAAGAAATAACAGTGAAGCACAGCCAGCTAACATCAAAAGCCTGCCACTGACCCCTGCAACGCTACCTGCCTCCAGAGGGCTTGCAGGAACAAAGTATGACGTATGTATTGCTGACAGGAGGCTGGAGTAGAACAGTAGGATTTGGCATTTTGGAGGCAACAACGCAAGGGACTGTGGCTCTTTGACTGGGAAGAGAGGTGGTCTCCAGGAAGCTCTCCCCACCCTTAACAAGACTATCCTTCACACTTTTCCGATTCCTCCGTAGCTTGTCTCAGCCCATGTAGCAGATGGTCTCTCACGTTCTGCTCCCCAAGCAATTCTGAATTTGGATAGAGCATCCTGCAGAGGCGATAGTTTCAGGAACAAACCCCACACTTCTTTGTCCCATTCCTGATGCCATGGTAATGGCTAGTAATCAAAGGCAGCTGGAGGATCCCACAGACCTACTGGTTCGAGAGCTGGTTTTACCATTATTTCCACCTCTTGCTCTATAATGGCCTCTCCTCAGTGAATCAGAGCAATCTGGTTCTTGCTAGAGGCTGCTAAAACACATCACTCTGTGTCCTCCGGTTCCAAGGCTCTAGTCTTTTCTGCCATTTTATTAGTTCTTCCCTCTGTCCCTGCAGTATGAAAAATCAGGGCATTGAACTACTTCATCTGGAATCCTTTAACTCTGTGTGGTAGAAGTTACTGGGCTTTTTACTATACTTTTCCTATTATTTATATTTTAAACGAGTGCAAGAAAAATCCCACATACCTAGTGAAACATGCCCATCAAAATAGTCAGACTCTGCAAGCAGATTTAGAAATACAAAGCTTTTCACCTTCTAGTTTCCCTTGTTATGCATCTCATGGCTCATTTTACTGAGCCTGAGGACAACTTCCAATCTGGCAGTGAGGCCAAGGGCATTATAGGGTCTATTATACCACCAAATTGTCAACAAATACAGACCAGTACTAAGAATCATAAGCATAAAAGAAGGAGCATAAGATTTAGCAACGGAGTCATACATTTACTCCAGTGAGAAGCTGTAGGAATCCTGACCTATTGCTGCAAACTCAAAGCTCAAGCATGAAAGCTTCTGCCCCATCACTGTTCCTCCAGATTTTAAAAATTCCTCTTTCTACAAATGTGTATTTGAAAAGCATTTCCATCCCCTCAAAAAGTTAGTCATATAAACTGGTCAGCAAAAAGCAGTCTTCAGAAATAGAGCTGGTTTTGCCCCTGAAGCCGAGGAGCTCCAGAGCAAGGTCTGATCTGCCATCAACCAACTGCACCGCTTCATCAGCCAGCTGAGTGAAAGGACTCTGCTCCTCCTTCCACAAAGGCATCCCAAAAGGCTGAATTAAGAACAATTAAGAATCATATTAGAGCGTCTACCACTTTCTCTTTACTGCAGAGCTCTCTCTTCAACTTTCACACGTTGCCATTCAAAAGCAAAATGCCTGAACACAAGTGAGTCTTTTTAACCATTTTCTTAGCTCTGCCGGAGAGATTTCCATCTTCCTTTGCCTCATGTGTTCTGTCCTTGTGCAGTCGCGAGAAGCTTCTCTCTTCCCTCTCACAACATGGTCGTCCTTCACCCCAGGAGCAGCATGAGGCTCCATGTGTCACACAACAAGGCAGAGCACATCTAGGCTGGAGCAGGACTGTCACATCTTTACCTTTCCCACATTGCTGAAGCCACATATCAAAGAAAGAGAAGCTCGAAAGCAAACTCCTCAGATTCTCTCAATAAATAAATCAGTGGGTAAAAAAAATTCTCAGAGGCAGAGATTCTGTTCATATTTTCTATTAAAATATTCTTATGCCAAACATTTACACTGACAAGGAGAAACAGCGAGTCCAGAGGCTCTGTTCATATGGAATTGTTGCAGCAACTGTTTCTTTTGAGCAAGCTACTCTTGGGTTCAAGCCAGAAAAGCACAAAGCGCGGTTGCATCCCAAACCCTGTTACAGCAAGGAGAACGAGTTACATAATACAACTGGCTTTTGGGAAATAAGAATTTAATTTTAAAAGAACTCCTTGAGGAAGACTCCTTGAGGCTGCAAATGCAGAACTAGACAGGTAAGCTAAGAAGGGATATGAATCATATAGATCACGACTTCTGGAGAAGAAGGATTAAGAAGTTTTTTTTCACTTGACAGTTCATCAGGACTAGATATTTTTCATGAAAGAGACTCTTCTTCACTCACGTATAGAGCTGTCAATACATAAAAGCAAGCAAACCTGCGTAATGATGGCTAAGCTTCCATCACTCTGACAGAATTTGATTCTTTACCTCAGGCAAGAAGTAGAGGAATTCAGGACACAGTCCTTTTCTCTTAACAGATGGCAAAATTTTGTAAGACGCAGAAGAGCTTGGGGTGTGGGGAATTTATTAGGGTATTTAAGACAAAGGGTCCCTAGATATCAGAAGGCATGACCCCCACTCGGAAGAAATAACATTAACAGTTCTGAGACACCAGATACAAAGGGAAGAAAAGTTCGAGACAGGCAGCCAAGAATGAATGGGTATAAATAAAATCACAACAGAAAAGAAGTTTGGAGCCTACATGAATTCTACAAGAAACCTCTGTTGGAAGTACACAAAAGAAAATATGAATAAACATCTAAAGATAAATGTATTGGCCTCTTATTCAAAGCTGTTTGGCTTATAACTAAGCCAATAGCAGGAGATTCACACCACCATTCTGAGCAGACTACATCATATAACTAATGTAATGTTTAAGACCCTCCAGTAATGAGGGTCAGATGGAGCAACAGAAAACGGAGGGTTTTCAGGTGTAGCAGGAGTTCAGCTTCTTCCACCAAAAGCTGAGGGAAGGGACAGACGGAAAGGTCAGATAAACTGCATCAGTTTAAAAAAAGGTTTTTCTTAGTAGGATACCTAGTGTAGAAGGTCTGGATGTCCCTTAGAACCACAAGGACTTCTCAGAGCTTCCAGAGCATGGGCAGGGGGAGAGATGTGCTACAGGCTATGACCAGTATTGTTTGTTTGATTTTTAAAACCCACATATAAAGGTTTCTGGAATATTAAAATCCATCAAACAAATATGTAAAAGTGAAATCAATCAATATGGGATGGAATATTGTATCATATCATATTCCTACAATGCCAGCTACACTTTGTCTCATCATTGTTCACACACACTGTCTCAGACACACACACACACAAACTATGCAATACAGTATGTGTAAAGATGTTCCAGTATCCAAGCGCTGTAGCTGAGTAAGGACTCGGATGCTGATACTATAACAATTTCTAAGTGGGCAAATAAAACTGAGTTGGAGTTGAGTCCAGCCATTACCCTCACTGTGGAGTTCAAAATTTAGAGAGAAAAGTCCAAGAACCAGAGAGATAGAAAGAAAACAAAATCACAAGGGGTTGTAAAGAACATCAGGTATGCAATCAAATGCAACAATTAGTTATGCTTATACAGCAACATTCGATACATAAAATCCTCACAAGTTTTTGCATCTTGCATTTTCTTTGAAGGAAACAAGAATAAACTGCAGTATCACATAAACGCTGTTTCTCTTGAACAAAAAAATAAAAGATAAAAAAATACATTGTTACTCCTCTGTTTAAACTTTATTTACAAATAACTGGGTATTTCTAAACTAGACATAGAAGCTCTTTCCAGGATAAATGGCAATAAGCTATGGATGATCTGAGCCCATGTCTCACAAAAAATACAATAGTTTTACTTGGTATCAATAAACATTTCAAAATATACTAAATTTTGCCAAATGTTACAATCATTGTCCAAACTGAATAGTAGTCTGAGTGCTGAACGAAGTGCATCAACAGAAATTGTAAGTTTTAGTGTAACATTTCTTTGTCACTCACGATAGCCAGTTATCCTTGCAAGTCATTAAAGCAAGTATCACAGACTCGGACAGGCTTCTTAGAAGAAGGAGTTAAGGCATTCTTTGCTGAGCACTCGGCACAAAAGATATTTCCACACTGTCTACAGTGATGCTGTGAAAGAGAAGATAAATACATGCTGAACATCAAAGTCAAGGCATCGATCACTAACAGCAATCTCTAGCAAGTCAAGCCAACTCTCATGTTTCAGAAGTTAGTTTGAATTTTTAAATAGTAGCTACATAGCACACAGAAGGACATAGAAGGAAATCCTTCCTAAAGGGCATATATAGGAGCAAAATATTCAGAAGTGCTTCACTGAGTCAGGAGACGACACCAGTTTGGGAAATGAACTGGTTGAAGTTCATCCTCCTTTCGAATTTCTCCTCTTGAACTTCTTCTGGCCTCATAAAACATGTTCTTCCTACATGTAACTACCTGCTTTCACATTGAGGAGTGCCACTGAATCAAAGGATCCAACAGCCTTTGTTCAAAGACTACCCAAAGAACATCACTGAAATAACGCAGGACAGGGAGAGACATCAAAGACCAGGTCAGGAAGCACTGCAAAATGAACTTCATGAATACCCCTCATCTACTTCACTGCCAAGTCGCTTGTTGGAGGGACGGTAATCTCTGGATGAAGGGCAGACCCTGCCAATGGAGGGATGCTAACATCCTAGCTGACCACAGCTGTTTTTACAAAGAAGGTCTGACTACAGACCTAAAACACATCCAGTTGTTTCTTCTGTTTCATGTCTAGTTAGTATTTAGAAATAGTCACAAAGCACCAGATCGTGTGGATGCCTCATATTTTCACATATATCTAATTTCAACAAATGTACGTTCCTTTCATACCTGCAAATCCAGTTCAGAGTAGTTATAAATAAGTTTACTGTAAATACCCTTATAACAATGTAATTTTGCTTGCTCGCTTAGGGGATTGAACTATTTTAACACTGCAGAGAGACACAGATAAATGTTTGTAAACTGATGCTGTTGAGATGGCTAAAGAATCATTAATATAGTAAGCTCCACAAACTTTGTTTTTAATATTTAAGGCACTGCAAGCAATAACCGTATTCTGAGATGTCCTGAGTATCACAGCCCTATTAAGGCCATTTTCTGAAGCTTGTATCCCACCTAAGAGTTTGAAAACAACAGAAAAAGAAAATCCCCACAGACACACAATAAAATACACCTACCCTTCTCACTGTCACTGAAAAGCCTTTTCCACAGGCCATACAATTCTGTACGTCATTGTCTTCTGCCCATTTCCTGTTGAGAGCTTGTGTGTGTTTGATCTATATAGAAGATACAAAAAATGCAGTTTTTTATTAAGTGCATGTCTAATTCCTAGTAATTTCCTCTATTTTCACTGCATGCACTACCCAGTGCAGTATAAAAGCACCAATTCTGCCATGATACTGAGAGATGATGTTTGTTCAGAGATAAAATCTTCCAAGTTTCAAAACTATGAGCAGATTTAAGAACCCACGGACAGCAATATGGCCTGCGTACATCACAAGTATAAAATCTTAATCACTCTGGATTGGTAGCAGCCCACCACCAATCTGACACAAACTTGAAATAAGTTTTCCACACAGAGAATCAACAGGTTTAATTGCTTCAAATCAAATTGTACCTGTAATGACTGGTTTTCTCGCCCAAGTTCCTGCATTGCAGCAGTAGTGTTGTCCAGCTTTTTCTTCATTTCTACAAGTTTGGCTTGAAGCTTTTCAATTTCTCCCTCACTTTTTATACACCTGAGAAAAAACAGCAAGTGTCAGCTCAAAGCACATAAGGCAATGTACGCTGCCTCCTTTGGGCAGGCTATCGTATCTGAGAAGTTACTGTCATAAAATCCATCCAAAACCATCCTTGCTGTGAAGAGTTCTTGGATGACTTGACTGGAAAAAAGTTCTGTTGTAACAATCAGTTTAAGATTATCTGGCATTGCCGCCAAATATCTGCATCTTACTAATACCTGGAGTTACTCTCAAAACCAGGGACAGTATTGAATGCCGTCCATCAACAGCAAGCCCCGATAAGTAGTACCCCTGTGCAACAGGACACTCTCATAAACCAGTTGCAGCAGATCAGGTCAGACAACGGAGCAGGCAAGAACTTTTTCTTTTAGCAAGGCCATATCCCATCAGCTGAAATTCAGTTAACTGTTGAAAGCCAAATTTCAAAGCATGTTTTTCTGTCAAGCTGTAAACGGCTACTGGATGAGTTCAGCACAGTATGGCAAGGGATTGCCAAAGAAAGAGGATCTCCCTTAAACTGATCCCATCCTTTCCCAAGGTCTACTGCTCAAAAAACAAATCAGCAAGCTTGACAGTATCGAAAAAGTTTTTCACTCTGCCTTCACCAAACACGTCAGGAAATGAGGATGAAGAAAGTTTGCCATCTCACAGGTGTTTCTTCTGCCTTTGTAATCGCTGTGCTCAGGTAATTCCCACTGCCATGCATGCCTCCTGCTGCCCAAAGAAAAGGCACTCTGCTTAGCTAAGATTTAAATATATTGTAGAGACAACGCAGAACTGGAGAGAAGAAGACTGTAGGTTTTCAGGAGGAAGAAAATGCCTCTTGTGTGAACTTTAGCCTATCGAACTCAATTACACATTCAATCTTCTAATACCGAGCAGTGGGCATACACACAAGTCTCTAAGCAAACTCTGTGTTATTGGAAGCACCAAGGAGGCTCTTCCAGGCTTCTGGATGACTCAATCATCCACTCTGATTGAGTCAAGGCAGGGGAGCCTCAGAGTGATGGAGAAGGATAGTTAACTCAGGTAAGAGAAGCTCTCTCTGCCAAGCCTTGCAAGGTTCACACAACACATGAGACGAGAAGCCACAACCTACACACCTCAAAGTTCAGAGGAGCCCAATGGACTTTTACGGATGGACATAAATCCTCAAGCACAAGCACACAGCTGTGGTTTTGGTGATAAGTAAGGTCCTGATAAGCCTGCCTGATTTTCTACAAAATGGCCACCCCAGGCCCAAAAAAGTACAGCTTGTTCTCAACACCCCTTGCTGTGCTTTGTCAGGGATGACAGACGGTTTCACTCTGGACACTGCACCCACAGCCCAGGCACTATCAACAGAGACGGATTTAAATAAAGCATGCATATAGAGAATCCTGAATCAACTGAAGCAAGTTTTCAGTGTGAGGCTATCCATTTCCCAGACTACACTTCCACATCGTCATGACCACAGCTTACCTCTCCAGCAACGCTCTTCTCTCATCCTGATTATTCTGCACTGTTGCTTCCAAGACGGCAATGTCCCCACGTAAATCATCCGTCTGTTTCTCCAGCTCACTCACTCGCCTCTGACTGCTTTGCCACTCTTTCTTCATGGTAGCCAGGTTTTCATTCAGAGCTGTGACCTGCATGGTGAGCTTGGTCTCCTTTTCCTCATGCTTTCGGTTTTCTTCTTCTTTCTCTTTTTTCTCTGTGTGCTAAGAAAACAACGCAATGATGAAAAACAACCTTCCAAATATTCTTTCCCTATTCCCTACATTTAATTGAGACAAAGAATCTTACTGTACTACTTTTTATCAACAAACTATATTAGACAAGGCTGTCATCCCACTGAATTTTCCTACACCATTAAGTGCCTCAAAGATTTCTGACTTTGTCATTTAAAAATTAATGTAATGTGAAACTGAAGTCAACTCTTTGCTTCCTCTCTGTCCCTGAAAGAATCCAAAGGCGTGTTCACAAAACAAGTCTTACTCTCTAACATACTAACCAGTTTATCTTCAATTTCTGCACATTCTTTCTTCAGCTCCTCTTCTCTCTTTTTCAGCTGATCTTTGACAGCTTGATGGTTTTTCTTCTCCTGTTCTAGAGCTGAGTTTATCTTGTCTATTTTGCCCTGCAGTTCTAATTTCTGTTGAATCAATAGCTGTTTTGCATCCTTGAGATTTGCCACCTCCTGATAGGATACAGAGCTCAAAGTTAAAGTAGCAACATTGAAAGTGTAAATGATTAAAATTCAACACAACTCTAATTGTTTCTAAGGAGAGGACAGCAATAATTTTTAGTTTTATCATCAGAAGAAAGGATGAATGTATAGCAGAAAGTATAAGTGATTTTCACGATCAAAGATTTTAAACTTATACCTATATTATGAACAACATTTATTTTTAAAATAAATTTAATATATGTTTCTACTAAAGTAGTGGAAGCTCTGTTGGATTATTTTCTATGGTTCTTTGAAAAGATAAGTCCATTACCATTTTCTAGAGTCTGCTCTAAAATTTACTTCACACTCTTCTCTGGTTACAATATTGAGGTTAAAAGCATCATAGTAACAATGTAAAAGCCAACATCAATAGAAGAAAACTAGTTGCTATTAGTCTTAAATGTGTAAATAATTACCCTATGTTTTAAGCAAGTAAGATGATGCATTTGGTTTTAAATATCAGTTTTACTTGTTCTTCTGTAACAAAATATAAAAAATCTTGAAGTAGAACAGTTAAATCTATAGTAACCATTTTCCTTAAAATTACATAGCCAAACATGCAGGAACTAAGAGGGGTTGCCGGTTTTCCGTAAATCAAAATTTGCATCACAAATTAAAACCAAACCAAAGACAGTGAGAGAACCCATACTGAGGAGAGGGGGATGCCCTATAGATACCTATCTACCCATTCCATGGTAGGAGATGAGAAACAGAGTATAAGCCTTTAGGAGACAATTTCTGGTTCAGTTTGGTTGCTTGTCAGGAGATCAAAAGTTGAGTATTATGCTGCCATTGGTGTGCACACATTTTATATACATCTTTAAAAAGTTCCTTCTTTAGAATAGAGATTTTAGGAATGACAAGAATTATAATAACCTTTCCCCAAAATCCAAGAATGTACTAGGCATACACTGCTTGACAGAAACAAAGTACAGACCTCTATCTAAAAATAAGAGACCGTTTTCTAGACACTGGAGAACAAAAGAACATCTGAAACTCATAAGATACCGCATTATTTTCTTTTTATTAGCGTATAGGGACTGTACCTTCATTTATATTTGTGCAGCAACTTAAATGCTGTGTGCTTAACAGATGCAAATATAACTACTAACAGCATAATATGGAAAACACAAACTATGGCCTTTTAGGAGTGTTTGTTTCTACAGAGACTAAAAAATGAAATACATAGAATGTGGCAAGAAATAGTTTGTTTTACTAACGATTAAAAGTTATTTCATTAAATCCTCCAAACTTTTACTCTTTAGAGAGTTCATTTGATTGTTATGATTTTGGAAGAGAGTTAGTCTTTTATGAGGCTCCTGACATTGTTTCTTCCCCAACTGTGACTTTTTAAGACATTTTAAGAAACCACAGCACATCAAGGGAGTTTCAACTCTACCACACATCCTTGAGAAGTACCAGATGTGCCTAGAATAGCTGGGAAACTTCACATTTGTTACACTTTTGGACGTCTTTTCTGCATTTCAAAATAGTCAAGCAAGGGTATGCACAGCGAATCTACAGTGGAACAGAAAAAAAGCCAGGACACAGAACCCACCCTGAACCTAAGTTATGTGGTCCACCTGGCCAAGAACACCGGGCACCAGTGCTCCAGGATATCACTAATCAAGTCAGCATTGCTCAGGAACCGCAAGGAAATCTGTGCTTTGATTCCCTTACCTGTAGTACTGATATTTACAGCAACCATCTTTGCAAAGCCATTCCAGATAATATCTACTGAGTAAGCACATATTTCTTATACGATAACCAACCATATGAAGACTCAGTTTGTCTCAATATACCTTCTCAAATTCTTGCTTGCTGGCTCTAAGCTCTTCACACAGCTTGGCACTTTCTTTTTCAAGTCTACTCCTAATTTCCTGGAGCTCCGTTGTTTTACATTTTTCATTAGCCAAGTCTTTTTCTTTCAAAATCTTGAAGAGAAATAAAAAGTGCTTGAAAAGTTACTTCTTCCAAGTTCACAAAATAAAAAACCCAACCAAATAAAAACCATCCAGGGCCTCAAACCTACTTGGAAGCTTTGTAATTAAGGGGAAACAACTGCCACATATCTCTATCCACAGTTGGTAGTGCAAACAATTAGCAGCATGTTTGCAGTTTTAGATTTAAAACTAGTAACATTTTTTCACCTGTCTAGACACTTAGAACAAATTAACAGCCTATTTTGAATCAAATTAATTTCAATTGTCTGTTAGAAGTCTTTGCACCAGAGATTCAGTAAAACCGCCATTACTATCCGCTACAACAGCGTTATGCCCTCAAAATACCCCTTGTTTAGAGACGTAGCACATTACTGACACTGCCTGCGGGAGGGATGTGTGAAGATTTCAAAAGACAGAGGGACTTACCCTGTCATTCTGAAGATCCTGTAACATTTTGGTCTTCTCGCCCAGCTGCTGCTCCTTCTTTGATGCATCCTGCTCCAGTGTAGACTTTGCTTTCTTCAGTTCCTGAATCTGCTGATTATTGCTAGCAATTCGGTTTCTGCTCGAAACTAATTCTTCTTGAGCTAGAGCAAGTTTCTCCTCTGTGGACTAATTACAAAGAGAGTTCTGCAAATTATCTGTCGGTGTAAGAGCTTCAGATACTCAACAGTCACTTAAATATTTTCCACATGGAAAAATCGTTATCTGGCATACAACATTTAGCTTCAAATGTTGAGAAAGCATAATTACAGAAAATTTAAGGGTATGAGATTACCTAAGTAAAAAGAAACTACCCCAGTATCATTTCCAGCAGCAATACCTTGCTGTACATGTTCCAGTTTACATTCTTCCATAGGGAAAAGGTGAAAACATTCAAAAGTGCAGAGAATGAAAGGTGACTGATGAAAAGAGAATTAACTTGAATTTGCTCACACAAATTTATTTTCTTCTCTGGGCAAATCAACTGCTCTATAACTCTAGACAGCTGTTACCTAAGAGGTGGTGAAACTATACTGTGAAGATTTTAAGTCATTTGACGTTATTTTTTACCAATGACTTAATGAAGCTAGTGCTAGGACAATTGTAAAATTTTTGAAAAACCTGAAGTGAAAGGTACAACATGAAATGCTATTATCTGGACAAAACATTTCACAGCCTCAGCTGCATCAGCATTTTAAACACAAAATTTAAACTTCCATTCAAAATCAGATTATATTTTAATTTGCCTCCAACTCTCTCCATTACCTAGAAAAAGAACTCGGCTTTCTCTCTCTAGAACTGGTCACAAAACCTCAAGAAATAACATAAAACTTGCACCCAAGGCTCATTCTATTTGCTCACAGCAGTGTCAAACTTTGGTGTTCTTCTTAAGTTATTATTCTGGAGGTTTGCTGGGTTTTTAAAGCCTTTGGCTTAGGCAAGGATAAACTCCATTTAGAAGCATGTTCTTTCACAAAGAACCAATGAGAAAGAAAAACACCAAACTCATACTCCACTCCTCCAAAATACTGGTATTTTATGGACATTTTTGATGCTATGATACAGAATGTGAGGTGAGGAGATTTGCTATTAGTAATAAGTTTATCACCTTCAGTGGACCAGTAAGGATTTAAATTCTTTCAAGACAAACTAAACTTCTTTTGAAGCTCTTACTGAAATCCTAATCAAACATTTTGTTGAAGGGTAGTGACTTTAAAAAGAACAATAAGCATGCTTTGACTTCGCTTAATTATGCGTATGCTTTAGCCACTCTCATATTGATTTAAAAGCAAATTTGTTTCTGCTGCCTCCTAACCCTCCCTTGCAATGTCTAAAGTATTTTGCCTGTAGAGTCAGACTTAGTTTGAAACACCAGTGATGGAACACTGCTGATTCAATAGCATTTTCAAGAACGCCAGTGGCTCTTAAAAAGCTCACACTGACTTTTAAAACTAATTTGCAGACTAATTATTTTATTTCCTTTCCGAACTATTAGAGTTTATTACTCAACACTTCACAAGGTGTTAACTCAGCATTTTTTTAAGCAAAATAGGAGATGCTTTCACAATCTCAAGTGAAACAAAAGACCCAGCAGGGCGCAACTTTCAGAAAGCAAAATTTTCCCTTTCTGCTCCACTGTAGGCAGTGGAGTACCGTATTTTCCTAAAAGTGAGAAAGGATGAGAAGGGTGGCATCATCACACAACGTCTTCACAGGAAAAACCCAATAGCCTCTGCAGTTTTAGAAAGAAACGTAATGAAGCTGCAGCTTTTATTCAAATTTGTTTCCTGTAGAAGAAATGTGGTTACATCCAATTTGTTAGCACAGGATGATTAAATTTGATGAAGTGGATAGTGATACACAAATTAAAAACCTCAGCCAGGGGATATTACACTCTCAACTGACACGTCCCCACAAGGTGTCTACATTGGACAGGTTATCTGATTGTGTCTACACCTAGGCTAAGACAATCTAAACTCTCTTATAAGGGGAGCCAGTATTCAGACTACTCTGCAGTGTATTATGCACAAACATTTCTATCATTCAATAGTTTGTAATATAAAAGACTTGGAATTTTGCATACAATTTAGCACACTATAGCTTACATCTACGAGTGTAATTTTTTAATTGTGCTGTGATTAATAATGATGCTACCATTCAAAATAATTTTAACAGTAAATCAACCTTCTATATATTTATGCCTTTCTTTCTGCTTTGCTCAAAAGTCCCTCAGAGCATCCTTTGGAAATGAGCAGAAGTCTTCTGGCACATGGTTAAACATTCCAGTTATTACCCTTACTACTGGCCCAGTCTCCACTGAGACTGTAATTCATCCCAATTCTTTTGGATTGTCGAGGAGCTCACATCTTTAGCATAATATCACTTCTCAAAACAGCTGATGCCATTTACCTTATTTTATTACCATTCAACTTTGCCATTGCCCCCAGAATATGACTGGTGTTCTCCCAACAAGATACCCTCAGTCATGAGACTACTCTTTAGGATGACAGACAAAATTGAATGCAAGGAAAAGGTACAGAACAAAAGATGCCAATCTGTACTTATTTTTGTAAATAAAAACAGATGCTAGAATGACTGGTAAAGATTTTAAATAAATAACTAAAAAGATAAGAAGATATCACAGTCTGATTCACTACAACTTGGGCTGGTGCAGTGCAAATAACAGTGCCAACGGCAGAACTGGTCCTAGCTGGTGGTAAGATATGGACTCGTAACGTCTAAGTGAGGTGCACAAACGAGCAGTTTAGTCTGTGTGCTCCCTGAACCCAGTCCACATGGAGAGACATCAAACTATTCACAGATGCTAACCTCATTTCTCTTCGCTTCCTAAGAAGAAGGGTTAGGCTGACTGGAGGCAACTAGGCTCCCGACTTAGAGACCTGAGGTTTGGCAGCATGAATATTGTCCCAGAACATCCACTAAAGATACACTGACAGCAATGCCAATATTGGAGGCAAGAAACATTCTTTTGAGACTATAAAGGAAACCAGGACTGACTACAAAAAGCACACATGCCAAGACTGAAGGATACTTGGCAGAACTCAGGAGAGCAGAATTCACACAAAGTATGTTTGCACTAACCCAAAATCAAGGCAAAAATAAGAGTTCTGCATTTTTGTTAACCCTTCTATATAAAAAACGCCTTTTCCACCAAAAAAGCCCCACTAAAATATTTTATGTGTGTATACAAAAAATGTTTATACATTACTAATTAAAATTAATCATTCTATGATTATATATACACACATATATACACAGGTATACATTTGCATATATGTGTGTGTGTGTATATACACAAAAAAATATTCAGTGGTAGTCTTTTCTTATTATAGATAATCTTTTCTATCAAAAACTATAGCTTTTACAGTTTCTTTCTCCAGTCAGAGAGACAAAATGCATGCTTAGTTACTGTTATAGACAGTGCATTTTTAAACTAAAGTAAATTTGCAGCAAATAGAACCACAGAATTGTCAGGGTTGGAAGGGACCTTCAAGATCATCTAGTTCCAACCCCCTGCCATGGGCAGGGACACCTCCCACTAGATCAGGCTGCTCAAAGCCCCATCCAGCCTGGCCTTAAAAACTTCCAGGGATGGGGCTTCCACCACCTCTCTGGGCAACCTGTTCCAAAATAGTATCCATTAAATTACAACCATGTTCTCACTTCCGATTTTGTTACAGCCCTTCTCACTTTTCCTCTGCAAGACTTGTGGCTTCAAAGTTTGCATCTGGCTACAGCTACATGGGATCTTCTGCTCCTGAGCCAGAAACCAGGATCCAGCCGTGCTGATGGCACTCCGGCGGGCACCTGCCCACTCTGAAGCTTGCTCTCTCATGCCATGCCGGAACCAGGACAATCTCCAACTGCAAAACTTCAGTCACACCTCAATCTCCCAGCCAGAGATGAGGCAGTGATCCCAGCAGTGATATTCCAAACAGAGGCCAGCAGATGGTGCTCTGTGTACAGCCCAACTCCTTCCATCCCCTCCCAGGAACTACACCTACCACCCTACTGGTGTGGCCTTTTTATGATCTATCCTCACACCTGAAACCTCCGCCTCACCAACTGCATGGTGCTACATCACGTGAGAATATTTAGTATTTTTAACTGAAGAATCTCACAATACAGGTTTGTGGTACCCCAAACCAGGACACCGTGCCCTGTCCTGGACAATGGTGGGCTTCAAACTGCGCTGACTCAACAAAGCTGTGCGGGCAGTTCCCTTCTCTCCTAAAAATCCTGCACTGAAAGACACCCAAGCTCACCTTATATAGAAGTTTTTAAAACTTCTACTACTGCCTACTAAGAAGATTAAGACCAATCTGGACGCCAGCCCGCCCATCAGCTTCAGTTCCAAACTTTCATCAAAATCCATAGCTCTGGCTCAAATTATCTACCTTAATTAAGTCACTCACCCAAGGCAAAACATAATCCAGACAACTGACTTTAAATTGGACTGTGAAACTCTACCATAAAGTTCTTCTGATTCGAGTGATATTTTGATATTCAGCTCTCAAAACTAACATTATCATACTGAGGCTTTCCAAATGCGCTTTTGCCTTTGTGGTCTTCTAAGTCAAGTTATCACTGCTTCTTCAGGTCAACATTGCAACAAGGCAGCACATCCATGATTAAAGATCAGTTCCCCATATTTTCCCTCTTCTACATTTTACAGAAAAATGTGGTGGCAAGCAGACCTCACTAATGCTAATTAATATGGTTTTAATTTTTTTTTTAATCAAGCAAACAGCCTCCAAGTTGATACAGCACTTCATCACTTGAGGACCCCAATCTTCCTCAGCCTCTCTAGGCTCCACAGACTTACAAAGTAAATCAAGCTACCTGACTGCTCATCTTGAAAACCTTGTTTTCCCATTGCCATCACCTTATTTTACCTTTTTTGCATGGATGTTCTCTCTCTTTCTTGCTACCATCCACATTCAGGTTTAAAAGCATGTGGGACACCTACTGTCCTATTTTATACTTGCCAGAACTAGAGGTCATCAAGCTTACTTAATAATACTTACTCAGAGCTATTTTTGCAACAAGCGATACTTAAATAAAAAATAAACAAAAAACCCCAGTTACTGAGCTTTTACAGGTCACTGTATTACCAAGTGTTGATCTAAATTAATTGCAGGAAATTAACCCACAGAGGTATGTGTGCTGTAGTAACTAACTGTAAGAAAGACTATGTTTAAACCACCTTTGCTTGTTAATCATGAAGTTCTTCACATCTTTACATAGTGATTCAATCAAGAAGCACTGAGAAGTAAAGCTTCTGTAACCTGCAGGGAAATGCAGTAGGAATCTAATGCTACAGGGGAGGAGTATGATTAATAAAACTCCAATGGCCTATATTTAAAGGAGTTACTTCTCTTTTTCTTAAAATAACTGCAAACCTGGATCTTTGCTAGGGCTCCACAGCTCACTTGGGCCTATCTGAAACAGCCACAAGACCTTTAACGATTTCGTAGTGGGACTGAAAGGCCTCCACTGGGATAGGTGAAAGGGAGCTCTGAAATCTAAGCAGTCACCAATGGCTCCCTTTATACATAACAAAGCAAACAGAAGCTGACTTCTAAAACATATCAGATGATCTGTGCTCCCAATGTGCCTATTTCTCTCCATAAACTTCAGAAAAGTCTAAAACAACAGTGTCAGACAGACACAGAGAAAGCTGGAGTGGGATTCATCTGAAAAGTGCCAAAGCTGCACATCTTGCCAGTAGACAGGCAGTCTCTGCTGCACAGTACGTCCTGGGACTAACTACAGCATCAGCTTGGCACTGGCATGAAGGAAGGCGGCAGAAAAATGGACGAAAAATACCCAGCTCCCAGCAATACCTCGTTGGAGGCACTACATCCCCTAATACCAAATCAGATAAATTCAGTTTAAGAATAGCAAAAAATTCAAGTTCAGGCACCCACACTCCAGGCAGGTTCCTAAACCTACTGTTTCTATTAGTTTGATGTCTCTGAAAGTCTGTGATGAACCAGGAAGAAGCAGAAGGGTCAAGGACATGTAGAAAGACTGTCAACTAAAATTCTAGTTAAATCATCTAGAAGACAGCAATTGCTCACATGCTGGCAAAGACTTTGCCCTAATTAGCTATGCTATTTAAATTAGTTGACAGCTACAATATATTGCAAGAAAAAGCAACACAAAAAGTTAACTCTCAAAAGAATACAGAAATAAATGATCTGTCACTTTGCTCACACAGCTCAGATTGCTGCTGCACAAATGGAAGAGTAGTTCAGGTAAACTGGCAAATACTCTTGGCTTTAAATTAATTTCAGGATGTCATTTGTCCCAGGGGAAGTGACTGTACAGCACTAAATCCTATATATATCAGAAAAGCTTTTTTCCTCCTATACAGTTCTTGCACTGTTTCTTGTCCTTCAAAATGTATATAGAGATCTACTAAGTCAAATATGACATTAAAATGACTGTAAGTACCTTAAGGTCTTGCCTGGTTGCCAGCAGCTCAGACTCTTTCCCATAAAGGTCCAGCTGCAGCTTCTCCATGTTTTCCTTATGTTTTTCATGGGTCTTCTGTAAGTCTGCTAGTTTGACTTTCTCTGCCTTCAGCTCCTGTGCTGACAAAATAGACTGCTGTTGCAGTTTATTCTCCAGTTCTGCCTGAAATATAAGCATAGGATGTTTCAATTAAAGTTACAGACAGTAAAGTAAGCTTAATCATTTCAGTAAACTGTATTTCTACTGCAAGATGAGATTTCTTTCCACTTATGAAATAGCTGTAGTGACATTTAACAGTGCATGGCACACAACACAACATTCCCTAATGTTTTAAGACATTTGAACTCTTTCCATTATGGTTTCTGAGTTTCATACTGTCACTCAGATAAATTCTTTTGGTATAATAAGAGAAGACTTGGTTTGTAATGGCCACAGACATTCCAAAACTAGACACTGTCTAAACCACTCTCAGAAAACTCCACTGCTTTACAAGAAAACGGTAGGTCTTGCCTCACAGCATGCTCCTGAAGCAAAATAAACACATTAAATCTAGCCATTGTTATCACTTTATGGAAAGTCAGTTCCTACAGAATCCATATTCCAGCACTGGTTCTTTTTACATGATCATTATTGTTGTTGATGATGTTGTTTCAATCTCCAACAGCATCTCAAGACTTTGTTCCCACATCCCGACCTTACGACTTCCAACAAGACTACAGCAAACAGCTGTTTATCACAAAGATATTGATATAAAAGCTGCAGCATTTATCAGAGACATTTACATTCATTTTTTTAAAGGAGTAAGAGAGGCCAGCCTTACCTTTTCTAAAAGGGCAGTTTTTAGTTCAGCTTGCAGTGTCTCGCTGTGTTTTTTCTTCTGCTCAAAAGATTCCTTTAACTCTCTCAGCTTTCCCTGGAGATGTTGCTCGCTTTTTTCTTTCTCTTTCAGAAGACCCTGAATTTCCAGTACTTGTGCTCGTGCTGAATCAAGTTCTATCGACAACTGCTTAGAAATCTATATTCAAAAAATATTAAGTAACTGTACATAATTTTAATTTAAATCACTATTTGTACACACACTGTAGTATGTGAAACTGCCTGTTGAACCGTGTGGATGACAAATTACATAGTACAAAAAGCAAAGAGATAATTTCACAGATGCAAAACTGTGTAAAAGCTGTTAAAGCTGAAGATATAGCTTCAGGAAATTAGCTCCCAAAGGACTGCTAGCTGTGGAGAATCCCCTGACCGCAGGAATCTGAAAAGCTTGCCCTACTCTCCTTCTCTCTAGCCATCTGCCATTTTTCTCTGCCAGAGACCAGACACCGAGCTATACCATTCTTGTGATCCAGTATGCCCGCTCTTATGCTTTTACAAAGAGCTGCAGATCATTCTCAGCAAACAGTTTACAAATATGCTAGTTATTTCTTGCACACAGAACCAGACCATCCCACACTGCCACTGCCGCTGCCTTCTGCTTCAGAGCTCGGTGTTCCAACACTGGCAACTAGATTTTTAAGAGCTACCATAACACAATAAAATCATCCATTATTCCCATTTCCTACCCTTACAGCAACTGCAGTCTTTTTTCATCATTCAGAATTAAGGGCTGGGAACTTTTCTCAAGTCAGCAGTGGTCTGGACTTTCCTGCTGCCAACTGCAGCAGATATCAAACTCATCCTCCTGCATTTGCCAGAGAGCGCCATAGCGCTTCTGCTGAACGACAGAGGAGCCAGGGGAGTAGCAGCAGTGTCACAGAGCAAATACCATCACCCCTGCACATCCACAGACTCTTTCAGACAGTAAGAGTCCGTCACAGTCCATCAAACTGTGTCCACTGATCATATCTTTTCTGATTACTTTTGGGAATAGGTGACAGCTTCAGTAAAGAAATCCATGAAAGTGGATCTGGCCTTAAGGCTGCCAGCTGGACTACATGGGGTTTTGCAGCCTGAATGCTCATCTTTAAACAAGAAGTACATTTGGTCCTTATGCAGTCACAGGCAAGTGACTTACACAAGTTTGCAAAAGCAACTAAATCCTTCAAGGATACCTGAAAATGTCCTGTCAACCACACAGAGAACATACTGATTAGGCCTGAGACTAAAACACATCTAAGGATACAAAATAACAACTTTTATTATACACAGACCATAGGTATGAAAAAATAACAAGGATGTGGTAATATAAAATAACTTGCACTAATGAAAAAAACTGAAGGGCTAAACTCACCCACTACAGTATGTGGGGCACAGAAAGGTAGGAGTAAAACCTGTATTTTGAAACTTCATATTAAGTCTAGGAAATTTTTACTGTCACTTTATTACAGTGCCCCAGGTAGGTTACAATTACAGAATTACAACCTCTTTATCTCTCATCAGTCACAGTATGTGAGACTGAAAATGGGTCTTTTGAACACTTATTATTACTTTTTTCTAGATTTTTGAAATTAAGCAGACAGCTTACCCCCTCTTTTTTTTCCAGTGAGTTTTTCAATTCATTCCTCTCTTTAGCTACAGTCTCTGTTTGTACCTGGAGCTGGTGTTTTACCTCTTGGCAAGATTTTTCCTAAAAAACATGAAACAAGGAAATATTCCTGTGAGCTTCTAAGACGGGGCACCAGGTGTTTTTACAGGATTTACAAAGCCTTGAAAAATAATGCTTTCCTTTTCAGTGAGAAAGTTTTCCTTCTCAGCCACAGACGTATTTTCAGCTCAAAATTCCTCAAAACTTCAACAGTGGTAAATCTAAACTGAACAGAGATGATACCCTGTACTAACAAATGCAGTCATGTGCCAAAGATTTATTCTGATTAGAGATAGTGTCCCTGTTTGAAGCTGCTGGTGGCAGCTCTTCTCTGTATCTTGTGGGAAGCAGTACGCTTATCAATCTCGTCGGGATCCAAAATTTCCTGATGTTCCAAAACTCACAAGTAAGTACATTTGTGAGACTCATACGCAAATACAACTACATTTTAAGCCCAAATACTATGCACTTAAGAGAGTGGCGAGCCTCCAAATAACTACAGAATTAGAAGCAGAATCTGGACGCCTATCTTTAAGTCTAAATTGAGGAGAAAATCTTTCCAGTTTTTATGAGAAACAAACATTTAAACAGCAGTAACTAAGTAAAGCAAACAAAAAGGCTTATCGTAAAAAGGTGAAAGAGTAAAGGAAAAAAAGTTATTTTTAACTAGGAGCAGAATTTTTTTTAGATCAAAATAAAAGCAGCTATGAACGGGTTCTGGGAAACAGTGACATGTAAGACGGGAATGAGAAAGACACCCCTACTATGTCTGAGGCAGGCATGTCAGAAAAAATGTATAAGAAAATCTATCAAACATGTATTCATACAGTGCCAATTCATACCACCAACAAAGCAAAAGAGGAAAGAAAAAGGTGTATTTTAAGGCTAGTGATAGTTCAATTTCTTGACCATGATAGGTTGCTCTAGTAGTCAAGCATTTGTTGTTATACCACCACTTGTGAGACCTTTCTGAAACTCAAAGTTCTATAGTTCTAGTACTCCGAAAATAAACAGGCATCTCCCCAAGCGACACATGATGTTACCTTGCCTACAGTGTGCAGCCTTCCAGCATGTCCAGACAAGTGCACAGAAAGTTTCTATATATAAAGACTCCAGAAAGGAAACTAAAATGGTCTCAGAAAAATAACATCATCTTCAATATGGTGGCACTTTAGCAAAGGGTTTATAATTTTGTTTTGTTATAACAAGGCTGGTGTATTTTAAAAAGGGGGGACATTTCCCATCAAATTGTTTCACCACTTGTCTCCATTTAGTTTCTTCACCATATTAAAAGCGTGCAGCAAGAAAAAAGGATCCTGTTGTGTGATATGACTGATGTTTATGACTGTGAACATCCAGACAAAAATTTAAGGTAGGACACATGTATGAACTACTAAAATATCACAATCTGTATTTCCTTAAGGCAATTAAATTTTCATGCATTGTCACTGTATGTATACTGTTTTCAGACAGAAAGCAAAGTCATTTTATCAGCCTGTAAGTACACCAAACAACTTCAAATGAAACAAGCAACTAACCATTTCTGCCAAAGCTGCTTTTCCTTTTTGTATTTCTTTTTCTAATTCTTCCTTTCTTTTTTTGAAGGACTCAGAACTTTTTGAGAGCTTGTCTTTGGTAGCTGTAAGGTCCTTTAATAGATTATCCTTCTCTAATTTCACCTGTTGCAGCTCTGATGTTGCTGCTTGCATTTTACAATCCAATTCCTTGAGTTGTTTACTTGCATCTTGATTTGATTTCTCAAGGTTTTGTTTGAGGCTGGCCTTCTCCTCCTCCTGCTTTGAAATTTGTTGTTTCGCTTGTTCAAGGGCCTCAGATTTCTTCTGTAAATCCAATTTAGCACTAGACATCCTGCAAATACAGAGAGAAAAAAAAAAAAGTGTATTGTGGGTTTTTCTCCTCTTCTTCTTCACAGGTTCTTTTGTATCATTTGTATCATTAAATGTCTCTATAATTTATAAATTAACTGCAAAACTACTTCAAAACCTATCTTTTTCATCTAGAACGTGGGCATTTTGTCTCTTCAATGAAGACAAACCATCAACTCTAAACACTATCTTGAGATGGATTTTTCTTCCTCAAACATTATGAGCAGAAACTACCCCTTTGCTGTTTATGCATGAGCTGCAAATCAGTCTTTGAAAGTTACAGAGCTATGGATATTTAAAGACGGACCTCAGTACATCAGACTGTTCAGATATCTAGCCGACAACAAGCACAGTGAATAAACTGAAGTGTATTGAATCACAGCAGTCAGTGATTCACATGAGACAACATGGCAGACGGAGCCCCTGTGGCATCGTGTGAAATAAAACAGGTGGGATATAACTCAGTTCTCGTAGCAGAGGGAACACATTGCTTTTGTTTATAATTTTAGTAAATCACAGGAGAGAAGAACAAAATTTGAACTCTAGTCCAAACCACTCTAGTTTTATGTCTGAAAAGTACTGTGAAGTACTATAACACAGGAAATGCATACGCTTCTCTTGCTGCTTCAAGCTGTTTACTCAGTTCTGCTGTTCGGAGGTCTAATTCTGTAGAGTGCTGTCGCTGCTGCTGTAACTCCTGAAGAGCTTGTTCTTTGCTTGCTTTAGCATCAAGGATGTCAGCTTCAAGTTTCTGAGATAGAAAAACGAAAAGTTAGAGCCATCAGAACACAACAAACAAAATAGCCATAAAAAGGAGAAGTCATCTAGTCTAAGTAGCATTTACTGTAGAAAGCAGTCACAATTCTCACACGTTTCATTAGCTTGCTTTTTATCTTTCATTATTTTAATTCCTGCAAACCTCTTGCTCCCCCAGAAATGAAGTATTTTGGTAAAACATTCCGAAATCATCTTTAAATTAAATGTCAAGCAGCCATTTTACTGCAAAGGAATAGATAAAAAAGCAGAAATCCCTTAAAAGCCTAGCCAAAACACCTACACAAAAAAAAGCCACACACAGCTTTGGGGCCAGGTTCTCAGCCACCATGGAATAGTCTCAGCAGTTTCAAATGACTGCTGATTTAGATATCCCAAGAACTCTGCCCTTCTTTACAACAAAAACAAAGGCGCGAACTACAGCTGTAAAGAAATCCTATGCTCGCCTGGAAGAGGTTTTTCTTGTTTTATTTTTAGAAGGTACTTGTTCATGTACATGGAGTACAAAGAACACGGGAGTCTTCAGCAAACAGGCACTGCTTAGGCTCTTCAACACACTGGCTGTTTTACAGGCACTTCTGCTTTCACGCAGTGGCCATGAAACAAAATGGACAAGTTTCTCAAAAAAAATTCCTGAGGGCTTTTTGTTTCTATTTTCTAATCATTTTTTTTTAAAATACCACGCATTCAACTGGAATAATCCCAAAGAATGGTGATGACACCAAGATTTTACACAGAATTGCATTCCTGTTGACAGCATCAACAACTCTGCTCAGTTTCACACTTCAGCTACCAGTAACCTCGTAAAATCTTGTGCAAGCAAGCACTTTATTTCTCCCAAGCATTTGTGTCTGTTGGTTACTTGTGAAACTTTAGCAAAAGGATGAAAAATAAAAACACAGATGAAAGCGGGGAGAAAAAAAACAGCCTGCAACAGACGAAAGCGATGGAAGCACAAAACAATTGTGCTAATAATGCAAATGTATGACTCCTTTATTTTTTAACAGCATTGGATTTAAAACTTCATTTGGGGAAAACAACCTTCCTTCTCTCTACAGAGCACATAAGCTATGAAAAACACCCCAGTCTTGAGCATAAAGACTGCTAATCCCCCTCAAAATAGACAGACAACACTGCAAAACCAATTCTGCATTGCTCCTAAGATCCCTGTATCATATGGTTTTACGCACTGTGATATTTGACAACCAAGAATGCTTAACAAATATTGAACAAAGGTTAAAGCCCAAATTAAAAAGCTTTCAAGCATTCGGACTCATTCATATCCTTAACTGAAAATATTAGTATCTCAAAACACCAAAAGGTTCTGCAAACCTTCTCCCAGAATTATATATACTTTAAGAGACAAATTGATTCCAGAAATGGAATGGAAAACTCAAGATCAAGTTAGAGGAAAAACATTGACAAAAAAAAAAAGAATCTTGATAAAAAACCCTTGTAGAAACCTACTGAAAGGCTTTTGAAATAAATTAAGCCAGACAGGTAGTGTTAACTTGGGCTAACCAATGTAACACATATTCCCTGCCACCATGTGTAAAGTGTACAAGGTTGAACACGAAGACTCTAATTTTGGGATGTATTCATGTTCCCTCTCAGCACTTTCCAGGTAGCACAGCAGTTTGTAGAAGCACACATTCAGGAAAATGACAGCATAGCGGCAATGTCCTAAGCCTATCTTCTTAGTCTGATATGCTAGCATGGAAGAAGAGGAGAACAGGATGAAAGAGTGGATCGGGAAACACTAGTGAAAAAGAAAATGTACAGAAGTGGTAGTGATATAATCCTTCTCCCATAACTTGAGCACAGCTTTTATCACATACTACCAAACAGAAGAGAACATCAGTTTCTGTAAACTCAGATACTGTGTTCAATACAAACCTTAAGCTGTCCCTCTAGCTCTTCAGTTTTCTGTTCTAAATAAAGACGTTTCTCTTTGTGCTCCTTAAGATTGGCTTCCAGCTGAGCACAATATTCCTGCTTGTCATTCATCTTAGCCGTAACCTGATCCAACTGAACGCTGACCTTATTTAACTCCTGAGGTAAAATAAAAATACAAGGGTTATTAGTTTTTAAATTACTTTTCCAAAAATGACTAATGTCACATATGTTTTAAGTGATCTAATATGTTCAAATTAAAAAGGAAAATAATGTTTCATTTTTATTCTGAGGGGCAGGAAATTGAGAACAGAAACACAAACACATGCACAAATTCTCTTTGTTAAACAGACAAAATTTCTTTTAAAGTCTCAATATTCCTCTCAAACTTTACAGGCTGTGGGCTAAATCTTCACAAAGGTGCTTTAACTCATAAATGGAAGAGGAATTGTAGGTAATAAAGGCACTAGATTCTGAAGTTAGTACAACAGTAACAAGAAATTAACACTACAAAACCTAAGAGAAAATTTCTGCTCTCTTCATGAAATCAAGAACCACCGAAGAGGAAAGTCAATACCATGGAAACAGTAATTTCTCCACATACTAGAGATGATTTCAAACCATGTGGTTCAACGTAAAACAATATCATTTCCTAATAGACTAAGTGAATGCATTCACCTATTAACCACTATGATGACAGCTACAGCAAAGCTCATTGCTCTTCAACCAAGCTGATATATTTAATTATTAATTACTTATTTAATAGTTGGACAAGAAGCCTTATGTTTAGAGCAATTAATCACATTCCCATGCTAAAAATGGTGCTATGTTAGCATCTGCTGGATGTTTCCATGAAGCCCACAGCAGTACTGATTCTAACGAATCAAGTATTTGATGCAGCAGCCGGTGGAATGCTTTACTAGGACTAAGACACATTAAAACATGCAATTTTCACAACAGTCTTTTGTGGATTTTGTGTCACTTGGCACACAGATAATTATTTCTGAATACAGTCATCTGATTCTGAATTTATCTGAATCTGCAGTAAGTTTTCCTTGTACCCAGTTATTCTACAGCCTTTTCTTCATAACATACAGGTGATAATTGAATTGTATCCCAGTAGGACATTTTATATTCTGAACCATAATCCTACAGCAAGGAGTGGATTCCCAAGTAAATTCTTTAGACTGCAATATATATTTGGTCCAGATTACAGCAAGAAGAACTGAATACATATCACATGGTTAAAATATCCTGAATGATTATTTCCAAATGCATATCCATAAGTTTATTTAGTTTGTAAATAAACTATTCTTAGGTTTTTAAGTCGTTTTCTAGGTAACATAAAAAACTTAATGCTTATATGTTGCTTATGACCTGCTGCTTATCTTGCAGTGCATGCTGGGCAGTGTCCAGATGATTTTGAAGATCCGCTCTTTGAGCAGCTTTTGATGCTTCTGCTGAAAGCAGCAATTCAGTTTTTGCTTTTACCTGAAAGACAAGTTGTATATCATTAAAACATTTATTTTACCACAGCTCGTTTTAAGGTTTTTTTATACTCATCAGTAAGTTTAATAGTAAAATGGTATTTCTCATGTGCTACTTTAAAAAAAAAAAAAGAAAGGAAGATTTT
>VXBO01006679.1:655273-692756 GCA_013400135.1 Rhinoptilus africanus
AAAGAAGGAAGATTTTAAAAGTTTAGACAAATACTAAGATTTTAAGCAACAGTTAGTTCATTCTTTGAGCTAGAAAAAAAGACAAACAAAAAAATCCAGCCCACCAGTCCCACTCATCTTCTATTCTAGGAAAATATTTTTACTTACAAACAAGGAACAATGGGATAGACTTAGTGCATTCACACGCACGCATACCTTCGTAACCTCAGACTACATGCACATTCGAGGGCCTCCACAATTTTTAAAAGCAAAAAGAATAAGAAATAACAAAAGTAAGCTTCCACATGATTCTATCTTCCTCTGCTACACCTGCCTGTTAGGGAGCAACCTTCCTCCCTTCCTTCCAAAATGCTCAGGAACCATTTAGAAGAGGGGTATGAATGGTGTTGGTGCAGAGTGGCAATATTTAGGGTCGCTTTTTTTCTCCCCAATAGAAATGCTACTTCTATGAAGCCTGTAAGGAACCTCACATTGCCTTAAAAAGCAGTTAGAACTGTCCATAGAGTATTCAGTTCTAGCTCTAATGTCTTGGTGAAAAAACAGATAGTGTAGTGAAGCTGAGTAAAAACATCACAAAGCTGCATCAGAAGTTCCTAGAACTGTTTGGAAACTAAGTAACACTAATTCAAAAGACATCACCGTTTATTAATCCAACAACAACAGTACTAGCTGCTCCAAGTGTACTAATGCAAGAACTTCTGAACAAATGTTATTTATTCTTTGGGATACCTGAATTTAATTAGCAGCTTTTAGCTTAAGCAGCACTTAACAGTAGGAGAGTCCACACTGAGTCCATACTGGGGAATCTCCTTCTTTAGTAAATTAAATTGACAACAAGGTGGTCCACAGCTTTTCTGTTTTGTTTTTGATGAAAGATACCAGTATAGGATATTTCTAGACAATACTGACTTGACAGACTTTCACTCTGGTGCACAGAATCCAGGACTGGTAAGAGCAGGGTTTTGGACGCCTAACCATTACAAATATAACAAGAGACACTTGAGGACAGATTTTCCCTACTCAGCTATGAACTTATTTTTTTTTTATTTAAAAAAAACCCCAAAATCAATACAGACAAAAACAACAAAAAACCCCAACACTAGCCAACTATTGTTATTCTGAATACAGTTACATTTTCCTCAGTTCTCTCTGCCTTATGCTACTTCATTCGTCTATTAGTAAAAACATGCAATTTTTCCCAAATTGCTTTGTACATTCTCTGGAGAGAAGACAGAAATCACAAGCAGATTCCAGATAGTATCATCACCAGACAGTATAGAGTTCCATTACCTGCACATCAAGTTGCGATACTTTTTCTTTACTTTCATTTAGCTGGCTGGTTAGTTCAGTGATATTTGTTTCCAGGGAAAGCACACGGTCTTGAGCAGCTCTTAGATGTGCCTTTTGCTCCTGCACTTGCTCATGCAAATTCTCTTGGGCTTGTTTATGACTTTCTGATTGATTCTTCAGCTTTTCTGTCAGCTGAGTTACCTGCAGAGAAAAAAAAAAAGGTAACACGAGAAGGCTGGAACAGCATGTCCAAGGAAGACATAAATCTGAATTTTAGCGTGCTTTATCATGGCTCTGGAGACCCAACACTATCACATTTCCTTTTCTGAATTATTACAGTAAGGCTATATTGTACACAATACCAGAGTTTAAATAGATTACCAGCTGAAAATGGAAGCAAAAGGGAATTATCAATTTGGCCTTACTGTAACAAAAACAAAATACCAAGGCGACAACAGATGCAGGCTAAACTGAATTCTGGTGTTGAAAGCAGGAATTAAACCGCTTTTTAAAGTAAGAGAAACAAACATGTAGATGTATCCAAAAATTGTATGCAAGCAAATATTACCAGCATATGTACAAAGGAAACATCTAGGAATTCCTTCCTTTATGCTGATAGCAAGGAAGTCATCAAAACACAAGTCCTGTGAAATTTACCGTAAGATCTTTAAATTAAGTATCAAAGAAACAGCAAGTACAGAAAAGATTAATATCATAACTGAAAAAAATAGAAAAAAAAAGCTAACAAGATTAAATAATGAGAATGAAAGAAAAGAAACAAGTCTCCGAGTTCTTACCTGTATTTGCAATGCATGGTTTTTCTCTTGTAGCTGGTTAAGAACTGCAGTTTCTCCTTCACCAGCTTGAATTTTTGCATATAAGTCCTCTCTTTCCTTTTCTAGCAGAGAGATGTTTTCCTTGCTTTTTTGAAGCAATGCCTCAAGATTTTGAATTTTTTGGTCCTTATCTCCAATTTGTCGTAGTACTTGCTCCAAATCATTCTAGAAAATCGCATAATAGCTTCCTTAATTATAAGGACCTTAGAAGTTACTCCTAATGCATAAAACGTCAGATAAATTTATTACACACCTTCTGTATATTCTGTTCTAGATTTATAAGTCAATTTACTGAAACTAGTATAAGTCATCAAGTCACTTTTACAGAGAAAACATATTTAAAATAGTGACACCCTGAAATACACTTTCACATGAGGATACATAACTACGGTACCTGGGCTTCTCGTAGTTTCGCTGTAGTATTTTGCTGAAGTGTCTGCTGTTCCTGGTGCTGCTGTTTTGCCTTTTCTAATTGATGTTGCAATTCTGTGGAATTTGCTGCTTTTTCCTTTAGCTGACAAAAGCAAACAAATAAAACAGACTAATGAGTGAATATGCACCAGTCAGTATGCTGACAGTGCTCCACATTCATTCTAATGCTAAAAGATTTTAGTCTAAACATGAATATTTGAAAACTGGTATAGAAATAAAAAATGTGTAATGCTAGTTAAAGACTCAAAAATCTAATTAAAGCATTCGTTACTATTAATAGGAGAGATTTTATATCACAAGAAAGAAATATAAAACAAACATCAGACATATATGTATTTTAGCTCTCAAAAATCTAAACCAAGCAATTTTTAGTATGTTTTTTCCAACCGTTGTTAAGGTGTAACATGACTGATGATGTGGATATCTGTAAAACAACATTATTATTATTATTAGCAGTTTTAGTACAACTTCAGTTTAGCAGTCTCTCCACTTCTATACTGGTCAAGGATTTGCAAATTAGCTACAGAAAAGCTTTAAAGCTTTGACAACATACCACTCAGATACTTGGCCAATCCCCATACAGGCAGCAGAAAATCAGCAACATATACAAGATGCTCATTAAAACAAATAAAAATTAATAAAACAAGTGTTTTCTGCCCATCCACCCCACACAGGTTATTAACTATCAATGACCTGCTGTGACATGTTCACTTTTTCTTCATGTAGGGTTTTATCTCACAAAAATATCTGCACACAAAACTTTACCCATATGGGCTTAGGTGCACCTAAGTCTGTTTTTCGTAAGATCCTTAGACAAAACATACAAGTGCAAATAGCATATCTTTTATTCATCTATGAAGCACCGTGAACATACATGCATACAATGAGCATTTAGACTTCCAAAAATCTCTAATGCAAGTGGCATTTAGGCAGGTTTTGACAATTAGTCAAATGAAATTCCCATAAGAACTAACTTGATAAACTCCAACATCACCAGGACTGTATATACAGGCTACTGTCAGAACCAGAACATACTAGAGTCTCCATAAAAGCCCCTACCTGCTCTTCAGCACGAGAAAGTTTTAATTGTAGATCAGCCACCTGCTGCTCTTTATCCATCAGTTTCTCACTAGACAGCTGCCTCTGCTCCTTCAGCCGCCCGTGCGCCTCCCCTAACTGGCGCTCTGTTTCTAGAAGTTTACTGTGCAACTGCAAAAAAAAAAAAAAATTCCACTTTTTTGTCATTCTTTAGTCAATGGCACTGTATTTTAGACTCAATTTGTGCTATTTTAACCCCCAGTTTTCATAACCCAGAGTAAAACAACAACATGAGCTCCTGAAGTCATGTATGGACATCATACACCACAGAAACACAAATCATGTTGAAGAACAGCACCAGCTGCAGAAGGATGAATAAATATCCAAAAAGTACGTTGGACGGGCTCAGAAATATCCTCATTTATGTACAGAAGGCCTGTAACATGAGTTACAGAGGTTTAACAGAACCAGAAAGAGGGCAATCCTTCAAAGGCATGAGGACTATCATGTAAAGCAGTGATGCTTGCAGCAATCTCATTTCACACAGCGCACACCCTCACTCCTACTGATCCCGTGGCTGAAACACCCTGCCTTTACCTGCTCCCTGGGCTCCCACAATATACTGCTCTGCACTGACAGATGAGGATGACTGTAATTTTTAGCCTGACCTGACTACATCAATGGCATTCATTCTCTGCAGAGAAGAGATACGTGAACCTTCAATGTAGGGTACACAGTAACTTTGGCCACTTATACTCCAGCACCTCTCACTAGCAGAAAGTGAGTAGGGGTACGTGCTCTTCCAGCTGGACATAAGCCTGCCTCATAATTTTTTCAGTCATCAAAAGCTGCACTGCACCATCTTCAAAGTGCAAGGATGGCCTTCTGCTATTCACTGTTATAAAAAGCTCTCTCCATAAAATCAGCTGTTCTTCTATTTGAAACTGTCACTACAGATCCTGGCTTACCTCCTGCCTACTTCTACTTGAACACGTTCATGGATACACAAATGAACTTTCCACTCAATGCAAAAACAGAGAATGGATCAGGCCTTGCAGCACAGCAAGAACTTTCTACAGGTATCAGGATGAATGAAGCTTGCTCCTCTGTGAATTCATGTCCAAGAGTCTTGAACCATTCACCTTTTAACTTCGGGTCCTCCCTTCGATATCCCTTTCTAACACTCCTCAAATTCCTTCTAATACCTAGGCAAAAGGCAGCACAATCTTGTTGCTCACTGCAAGCTACCACTTGTTGACCAGCTGGCTGCCTAGGGGGACAGCGAAAGGAACACGGTTTTGATAACATTAAATCTTCCCCTCAGGCATCAAGGGGGTGAGGAATGAACATTAGTCTCTCTCCTTTACCCAGCTGCCACTGAAGAATCTAACGTTGGACTATCTGTCAAAATTTGGCTGAAGTTATCAAATAATGCAAAAGTTACAAGGGATGGAGACAGGGAAATAAAAGTGTATATGCCTCATTTTCTTAGGAAAGCAAACTAAATTATGTATTTATATGTCCACAGCCACAAAACCTGTGAAAGAAAAGCTGTTCAGCATGCGGCTGAGAATCTGAGTGCTAACTGTGACTGCACAGTTAAGAGAAAAGGGAGGACAGGGTGAGGAAAGAGACTATAATCTCTCCTCCAGTAATCAAGAACATTTGTCTTTTTCTGCAGGAATCACTAAATTATTAATACTTCCTCCTCACTAAAAATATGAACAAGAGCTGGAGGAAAAAAATTTAATGAAGAAAGGGTGTGACAAGATAACCATATAACTATTCATGGTTATGTTGATACTGGGAGAGAATATTTGGAAAGGGATAAGTCAGCAAACAACATTATACAAAAGTCACTTCTATTACAGGCCCAATTAAGTATTTTTGAAGGACTTTCAGACTGACTTTAAATAAATAGAACCATAAAATCCAGGATTAACCTATGTTACAGAATAGAAAAATAATTTAAAAAAATATTTACGCTTTCAAAGATACAATCAAGTAGATTCAAATTTTCTCAACAGCAACAGTATTTATCAGCAATTAACATTTCTTCAAGAACAAAGGAGTCCATATTTTCTTGTGTTACCCTCTTCCTATTGCTGTGCTGGAACCAACATTATCATTGAAGTTTCGTCCCATTGTGAAGATCAAATCCTTCACATCATCCAGATTCTAAAATATACAAACTTAACTAGACATGCATCTGTTCAAATGAATTTCCGCAAGGATTCTTTGAAAATGTGGTCAGACTAAACAATTATATATATACCTTCATTGTAGCATTCATTGTGTCAACATAAGCTATTAGACTACATACAGAAAAGATAATGCCATTAAAGTATTAAGTGAAAATATATGAGAAATTTAGTCTTTTCATGACAACAGTAACTAAATTGTTTGGAGGGAGAGAGGGGAAGAGAAGTTTTTGCTTAGCTTTAATTTTACTTTCTACGATGCATGAAGGGATTTTTTTCCTCCACTATTCTTTTACAATAGAATTCTAAAACACATCCTGAGATCCAGCAACTTGTTCAGGTTTTCTTGCTTAGCCTCTCTTCCTTCCCCCCAGTGGTATCACCAGATACGGATATGCGATGCCTCCATTCCCTTTCATAGGAATCCATTCAGCAATGCATTATTCATCTTCCTCCTCCTTTATTTTCCCACTCCAAAAAATCCTTCCTGAAAATGTCCCCTCAGGCTGAAGCCAGATTTCAGCTCAACCTCTTGGCTGTGCTTCTGAAGCTTGCATACATGTTGCCCAGGCAGACTGAGGCTATTTTACCAAGTGAGGATTCCTAAGCAGATAATTCATATAATTACCTTCCCCTCCCCCCACACCCCCCCCCCACCCCCGGTGGAAGAAGGAAAGTCATTCTGGGGATGCAATACATACATAAATGAAGCTTTGCCAAGCCACAGTTCTTCCAAGAAAAACTATACAAGCACAGCTTGCAACTTAATCTATTTCAGACTTGACAAAGGGTTGAAAATTGAGAAACACTCATTTTAAAATGATAAACCTTTAGCAAGAGATTAAAATGAAGTACGTCACACTAACAAAAAAAAACAGATTATTTTTTCCATCTTAGGACTGGACACGACTCCTGAAGCACAAATATTTCTCCAGTCTAATACACTACTCCCCACGACACTAGCTAAAAGAGAGTTCATCTATCCTCAAATGTCAGTATGCTCAATGCTATACAAAAGTCCTGCTTCCATAACTCATTGGACTCATCAGAAAAACACGTAAGCAGTGGGGGGATGTACGCTCTGGGTGTTCTCATAGCTATCAGCAACATAAAGAGAAGGTGTTTGTGAAGAGACACAAAGGAAGCAATATTAAGACTTCCTATTTTCCCTCTTTTCACATTAAGTATTCCCTACTGTACTCACTATTCATTTCTAAAGCAAATCAAGCATTGTTCAGTTCTAATGTAAAATGAAGACTCACTTTTCTCAAACTTCCCATAGAGTAGTAAAATTAGTACTAGAAGTGAAACTACTTCTGATACTCTACCTGAATTTGTTTTTCTCATAACCTGAATTCATCATAGCTTCAGCTACCTTACTGAACAAGAACAAGTAACCTTGCTGACTCTTAGGATTTGTCTATTACCATATTTGTCATGGAAACTCAGTATTCTGGGTTGTCCTCTCATTTGACAATACTTCCTTTATTTCAGGGAACGCATCAACAAAAAAAAGGGAGGGGAAAAACTGTAGGATGACAGAAGAGTTCATTTAACATGAAGAGAAAAAGAGTGGACAAAAAATCTGTGTCAGATCAGCTAAAGCCTTTTTTATTCACTTACAAAAATAAGTTAAATCAGAACATGAGAAATAAGCTACAAATTTCATGCTCATTCAACCTTAATTTTCAAATTTGAAATCATATAGTTTTAAGAAGAGTTCCAGATAAAATAGAATTAATAAGATGTTTCCCTTTCAGAAAAAGGGGAATCATACTACAGATAGACAGATACTACAATAACATTCTCATACATAAAGATGTGGAAAAGTGGTTATTCCTGTAGATCTTGCTGAGTTTGTGACATAGGGACTACAACTATCCTCATTTGCACCTGACAAGAGTTTGGACCTCTTAAAAAGATTCAGACATAACGACAAACAAATACCAAAGAATTTCTGCACTCTTATCACAGGCTCTTCTTTCTGCCTTTTGTCTTTACTTCTCTAAGGGGAAGAGGTGATTGTGTTTAATTCTCTGCAGTGTTAGGAAGAATGCTTTATATTTATTGAAATACTAGCTAGCTTTATACTTATTCAAATAGAAGTACTGGTTAGTTACTCCCCTTCAATAAGGAAATGCAAATGCATGCACAGTTTAAAAAACCCGAATGGGATGGTTTAACGAACCATCCCAATAAGGTGGTCTAGGAGACTTAAGGAACCTTACCTGACTGAGTTCGCTTTGGAGTTGCAGGCCATGTTGCTCTTTTTCCTCCCTCTGCTGCTGGAGCTGTTTACATTCCGCCTTGAGATGCTGGTACTTTGTCTCTACTTCGGACAACTCTTCTTTAAGTTTCTGGCTTGCCTCCCCCTTCTCACCCAGCTCTGTCTGTAACCTCTGTATGGAGGCTTCAGATGCAGACAGCTTCGCCTGAAGCTGTTGGCAGTCCAGGTCTTTCTGGTGAAAGCTTGCCTGCACGTTCTTCTTACTCACAGATACTTCATTGTGTTTTTCTTCTAGCTGGATGTAGTCCTGTTCTTTCTTCAGCAGCTTCTCAGTCAGAGTCTATGAAGAGAGTAACACAGCAATTCAGTTGCAGTTCTGCTTACTGCTGTTCAATGCATTATTCAAATTTCTTCACAAGTGTTGATGTTGAACAGTGACAAACTTGCTCAAAAACACTGTTACATGAAACATTGATTTCTACTTCATATTACACAAGTTAATTCTGGAGCCCATACAGCACACAGTTTCAACTAGAAATACTGTTTTTAATATTCTCACATGAATTTACTTCCTCTTACTGAGGACACCACAAAAACTTTATATCTGTATGCTTTCCCTGAACGTTCAAATTCTAGGTTATTACAACTGCATTTGCTCGGGGAAGAGCTGAAATAGTAATATGAGTTATCAGTATACAGAAAAAGTTTTCAAGTTTCACTGTCCTGCACGCAATTCCCTAAGCAACAACACTTGTGATTTAACTCCTGCCTAATCCTGTGCAGTCACCATGCTGCTAATTTTTAGAAGGATTTTGTCACTGTACTCACAGCATGATCTGCTATCCAAATTATGGAAGAGAACCTATGAAAACTAATGAAATCTGTGATGTTGACGAATCACAGAATAGAACACTAATGATTTAACCTTCATTTTAGAAGATGATACATTTCAATTCATACCATCTAATTTCCTTGTATACAAATCAGCTCAAACAGGATGGTTGTTTTGAGTTTGAAAACACTAGAAGTTGGGATTCTTAAAGGAAAGACATGAACATCACTGAGTGTCAGATTTTTCTTACCACATTAACAACCGTAAATATTGCAGGGTCTAAGGTCATACTATCAAATTTACACACTGAGACAAATACTGGAAAAAAATTATTTACAGATAATTTTCACCTATTATCAAATTTCATGAACTAATCAAAACCATATTCAGACAGAAATTAAATATCTTAATGGACGAGATATAATTCCAGAACATTTAGGTTTTCCCCCAAGCTTAGGTTAGACAGTAACTAGAATTTCTGAGATCTCCAAGCAGGACAAAGAAGCCATGAGAACAATTTTGATTTTCCAGTGGCACTTTTTGAAGCAGAGAAATATAGTTGCAAGGAGGCCCTGATCATCACCCACCCCAGGTAACTGATTCCATCTACTTGAAATGTACCAGCACGTTCCATTTATTGCAGCGTCTTACTGATACCTCAGTGGAGCATCACTATGCACAACTTTTAAATGATTGTGTTCTTCCTGCAGTTTCAGTGACTACTATATTCCCTAGTGATCCTTTCAATTAAAACAGAAAAATAAAGAACACTTCCAGCACATCAGCCTGGAAAAATGACAACACCGAGGACAATCTTATGCATCAAAACTTCAGACAGTTCTGCAATAACAGTTGGAATAACAGTTCCAATGGTAAGATAGATAGTGCTGCAATTCCGGCTATGCTGGGCATCTTAAAAGCGTACTTCTGTGCAGTATTCAGGGATGAAACCTGTTTTGCCAGAAGAAAAAGCTGTTCAAATAAGTTGAACAGTTTTGTTCTTTACAGATTTTACCAAATGATGATTATATTGGTCGTTATAAACCATATACAGATACTTCTATTTTACAATCGTGATAAAATAAACAGAAGAATCTATTAAAAAAAAAAGAGAGAGAGGTCAGAAAGCAAGCAGTCTTGCAAATGACAACTCTAGCAGTCCAGCAACCCATGTGAGGACAAATATAATTAATGCCCTACATGTCCGTTTAAAAGAATACATACTTTCTAAAACATACAACTTAGCTAAAAATTCTGGTTCATAACTGAAGTTTGGCTATTGAGTTATAGCCCTGAAGTAGTATACTTTGAAATGTTTCTTGAAAAACAGAACAATTTGTTGCTGTTACAGGTATGCCAAAGTTTTTATATATGCTTATATAAATGCAGGAACAGAGCACTTAAGAACATACTGATGCCAGGTGCCACCTTTACCCTCCTGAAGTCAGTGGCAAGGCTCCCGCTGGTTTTAGAACATAGTTCACCCTCAGAACATAAAATAAAGTTGAAATTCCCTTTTCATTAAAGAGAAATGACCAGGCAGGATCATTAACATTTGTACTGAATAGCGTTCCTGAAATACCAACACACCACAGAACCTTATTCATCATAGCTGGGCCAGTTAGAGCTAAGGCATTAATCTTACTACTCCTCCATAACAAGATCCACACGTCACGTGTAGACCTGCTATAAGCTACTTTATGAAGAGTCAATGCAGGGCATTAACTTAAATTTTCAAGTAAAGGAGTGGGAAGGGGAAAGAAAGAAAGAGTTACTGGTGTCTTGAACAGACTGAGACTCTGGGAAGCTTTCAGGAACACTATGTAAAACAAAAAAGAAGACAAGCCTCTTCACCATCACCTTACAAACTATCCAAAGGACAGCCAAGAGCAGCAGCTACATGGTTGGAGATGCTGCTCCACATCTGCACTACTCTTCTCTCTTCCTCCCTGGTCTGGTGATCAATACAGGAATGAACACCAGTGTTTAACACCACTGCCCCTGACAGCTGAACACCCTCTGCAGCCACAAATGGCCAAACAGAGCCACAAACTGTTGCTTTCATGAGAGAAGAGCTGAGTTTGCCTGACAGCAGGCTACCTCCTTGCGTGACTGAAGCTCATGTGCAAACTTGAGGCCACAGAGCTGCTAAGCTATGGTCATTCAGGTTGCACTAGTGGACTCAGCAGTATTTCCTACCTGGATGCATGTCCCAGTTGCATCCCAGGTATGTAAAGGGATATGTGGGTACACATCAGCCACCTCTCTTCCCCAAGCCTCAATTTCCACAGAAAAGAGGGAATGACAGTATGTTACAGCACTCAGTGAAGAGTCTTGAGCCTTCAAAGCTCACAAGATACAAGGGCGAAAACCACACTGATCCCTTCTTTCATAGCTGCTCCTTAGAAAAATACACATAATGTATGCTAGTAGTGACAGTGGCCAGGCATTAAAGAATGAACTCCGTGGTCACCGATTGAATCTCAGAATAGTTATATCAGTAGAAGGTTAAAACCTATGCATTTTTCCCTGTAGACAATACATCACAATTTTCCTAAAAGAAAGCAAACAAAAAAACCCACATGTAATGGGTTTAAGATTAGAGCAAGTCTAACACTTCAGGGAATACGCTGGTTTTACACATCAGGTCTCTTCTGGGCTCCAGGTCATTACTGGCCTCTGCAAGATAAGCCAAGCCCCACCCCATAATTACAGTGCTTTATAAATGAAGGAAAGGCAGTTCCTGCTGGTCTCAGAGAACTGATCTTATCTACTAGTCATCTGCTCTCCTCAGTACAGCTCCTGAAAATACAACAAACAGCTTGCTTGCTTGAGGTTGTACATGAGCTTGAAAAACTCTGCATCAATGCACAGAAATATCTTGCTGCATTGCAATGGAATTATAAATGGACATACACATCAAAATGCAATATATTCTATCCGGCATTAATGGCTCCTCCCTCCTCCCTGACAGCTTCTTCAAGGATGGCAAACTGTATGAAGTGGGAGCAATTTATGTTATTTGGGAAGCTAGTCTTACCTTGTCCAGTTCTAGGTCCAAGTTCTCCAGGGACAAGATTCCTTAGCTGGCATACCTTTTTTATGAATAACACCATTCAAAAAGCTGCATAAAGAGGTGGCTGTAAACTGCTTTAAGTCACTGAAACAAAGATAAAAAGCAGCTCGCTGCCACTTCACTTCTCCCTATTCCTCATGCAGTGTTTGGCATTAACCTGACATAGCAGAGGACTCTCTATTAAACTATGGTATCTCAAGCATCGATCTGTTTCACTCCACGTTGTTAATGGAATAGCAGAATATTCAGGCAAGGGCTCTATACTAAATAGCAAATAGCAATAATTTTCCCAAAAGCTTATTTCAGTGTTGCTGGTCTGTGGAAAAGAGAAGCATGACAATTCTCACCATCTCAGCTTCGAGATTGATTACACTAAATTCACACTGGTCCCGGTCCTTTCCTGTTTTCCAAGACTGACAAGATTGCTGGTAAATACACATATGCAATGTGTACAGTTCATATACAGCAGCATATACAATAGCAGCAGGCATCTTTCTCCTTGCCTCCTTTCCTCCCTTACCTCCATTTATTACCCCACAACACATGCTTTCTTAATGCAGATACAAAACGCAGCAAGCTCAAAGGGCCTTGATTAAAGCTCTCAAGGAATACTTGTAAGCTGAAAAGCTCCTGGAGTTTATCTCCACTTTCTTCCATCATGACTCTAATAAACAGCAAGAAAATATGACAGGAGTACAATCTAAAAGCTAAGAATATGGAAAGCCAATAAAGAGAGCTCAAAATGCCTTCTGAATTACGATGTTTAGGAAAACATAGTATTTCAAAAGGTAATGCTTTTTCTTTTCATGTTTAAGATGGCAATGCTGCTGAATAATAGGTGAGCATAAACTGTAGCTATTAGAAATCTGCAACAACAACAACCTTAAGGATTTTAGTTGTGACATATCGATCATTAAAATACAGTGCCTATACATTATGGTATCTCATGTTAAGCAAAACGGTAAAGGAATTCTCAACTTCTGCAACACCAAGAAGTGTTTTGTTACAGTCTTCAGCAATTCCCAAGGCAACATGTGACGTGTTTCCATTTTAACGTGAGCTGATAAGCATAGGAAATAAGAGCATTCTCACCTGGTTTTTCTGTTCTAGCTCTTTGACTGAACTTTGAAGTTTTTGCAGCTCCTGAACATACACAGCTACCTCCTGAGGTCCTTTGGCAAGTTCAGCTCTTAACTGGTTTATGGTAGCCTGAACAGACAAATAGAAAAATCCACATTTAAAACAAAGCTTTGCATGCATAACCCAAACAAAAGCAAGATGACTGGTAGCAAAGTAAAAAGCATCCCCTATACAAATAAACAGCTTAAGAAAAAAATCACCTGCAAACTCATCTCAGAGCTCCATCAGCAACAGAAGTACCACTGAGCATAATTTCCCAGTTGAGATTCATTCATATCCTATTTCAGAAGACATAAATTTGCCCCAGTCCCATAAAAAATACCAGGCTGAGCCCACAACTGATGAAAATCAGAACAGATTATCGAATAATAATTATCACAGTTCTAGCTCAAGGTGAAATCCTTGCAGTTACACAGCCAAAACTTTGTCTCCAACACACTGGAAAAGGCACTAGAAATGAATCTGGCATCTGATGCAAACTTGGGGGGTGACTTTCAGACACATCAACCCTGCAGGTCAGCATAATTAGGGTAACAATACTACCCCATTAAACAGGATTGGTACTGAACAGAATATATCAATGACTGCGTGGTATTTGAATACAATAATGAAACCAAACAAGAAAAGCACTTTAGATGGGTAACAATGGTTGCCCTAAAGCATGCTGTGTATGAATGCGCTCACTTTGAATACACTATATAATAGTGACCTTTTAAAAGAGGTTTTCTTTCCTATTGTTCTCATAATCACATATTTCAGCACAAAGGTATAAATACTGAATTCAAGAATGAAATAAAGCAGTATTAGAGAAGTAGCAGACAATAAACATACTATTTACAACCTTTCTACAGAAAAAGGAAGACCAAAGAGAACGTATGAACCAAGGAGAACTACATGACTACATATAGTTATTAATTCCGACTTTCTGTAACACTGTGCTTTACAAGGCTGCTCGTTACAGAGCCATAAACTAAAAACATTCTGGGATCTGTCTCTGGCAGAAAAAGAATCAAGGATGTTCTCAGAGAAGAGTACAGATATTTCACTACTGAGATAATACAATGCAGAAAACACGCAGAAGATTGCTAAGGACACCACTGCAGCCTTTACATCTAGGATCATAATTTATATGCATAAAGATACATTTCTCTCATTCACAATTCAATAAATCAATCCCACATTTCATTCTTAACATGGAAAAATATCATGGATGAATATTCATTCCTGATATTGTATGGCTGATGTGTCTGTATGACTAACCAACCAATAAGCAACCAAGAATGCATCTATTTAACTATCTCTTGAAATTATCTTGATACAACAGAAATCTACTATAATAATAAAAAGCTTTCAAAAAATTTACCTCAAATTTAAGTGTCTCCTTTAGAAAGCAGAAAAAATAAAATGGATGGATGAAAGACAGAAATAAGCAGTCACAAAAGCTGTTAGCAGACACACTTCCTCAAATTTGTTTTCAAATATTCCAATGTTTTTAATGGCTTTGCTTAATGGGAAAAAAAAAAAAAAACAACCAGTCCTGGCTTTATTAAATTTACCTATAATTTAATCTACTAATCTTATTCTGCAGGCACTCTATTTAACAATCAAGTCTATGCCCCGTATTTTATGAAGATTTATCAGATACTGAAACAAATCCCAATTTGCAGAGATTCACAGAAATGCTTAGCTCCACAGCAGTGCAGCTCTTTTCATAATGTGTTTACTACGCAGGAGTCACTACAGTGAGAAACTAAACATGGAAGGAGTATCTCAGAACAAACACTTATCAATCAGAGATATCTAGACACCAGAGTTTCAGGTGCATCTCCGAAATAAAGCGTTAACAACGAACAAAAAAAAAAAGAAAGGACAACAATGAATACATTTAGGCAACATTTGTAGAGCTATTCTTTCTTCACAGCCCTCTCCTGCAGCATTTGAAGATGCACATATAGGATTATGAGGACCTTTGTTATTCTTTTCACCCATACCACAAATCCAACTTATTTTAAAGATATCTCACTTTAGAAACCAATATTAATGTATGTATCCTCAGCCAGCTTGGCAAAAACAGCCATGGCAGGCTAAGGAACACTTTATTCTTTCAGCCCTTCAGGTAGTCTTAAAGAGCAAAGCTGAGGTGAAACATGGCCAAAATTTTACAGTCAGGACTGTACTTATTCTGCCAATGAAGGGCTTCAATTTTTCATTCTCTTATGGCTAACACTTTTCACAACTGTGGTTTTTTTTAGGAAAAGTAGAAAAGTTTTCACTACAATGACTTTGAGTAATTTTTTATTATTTTTTTTAAAGCCTGATCTGTTGCTTTACATTGACAGAAAAGGTTTTTATTTCAAATATGTCTTGAGCTATTGTTGCCATATGTTGGAATTAAGCAGAGAAGGCAGTAAGGTTTCTGAGAAGAACGAGGCTGCCACTGCTTACCGTGTTCTGCCACACAGCAGCTTGGGTCTTCTCTAGTTCAGCCTACATGCTGATGACACTACACAGACATCTGATGTTATTATAATTGCTGCAATGCAGTTTATAATCTTTCCATACGTCTAAGACCTCTTACATGAACACATAGTAATAGCTAGGGGCATCATACAGCCTTCTCCCCCTTCTGCGGTTACTTCCAGGAGAACAGAAAAAACCTTCTTCACTTGTTTTGGGTTTTTTTCCTGTTAAAAGCTGCACTTTAAAGCTACATTTTAAAATGGCTGGTTATGTCAAAACTTAAAGATACTTAATTTGCGGGAACAGGAGCAATTCATGCTTCTGTGAGAATGGTTTAAGTTGAAAGACTTTTGTTACACCCATGTCACCATGTCATTTTATCTTCACATGAAAACTAAATACCCCAAACCACAAAAGACTACAGCAACAGTGCTTTGAAAAGAAATTTAAATTCTGCAGCATAGTTGTGGGATCTCACAGTTAAAACCAAATTACAATTATGTAACAACTTACATGGCCACATAACCACATTATATTCATAACTCCAACTGTGATATTCCTTTTTTCACATCCGATGAAGCTCTTGGCACGTATCATTTTAACTTGAAAACAATGGTAGATTCATGTTTAGTACAATACTATACCCTTGTACAATTCCTGGAGCTCAACATATCTGTTGGGAGAGGAAGGCGGGAGGGAAGGCCCTAAGGGGTTTAGAATAATGCCGGGCAGCGCTTCTCTAAAGCTCTGCAGTGCAAATGAAGAAACAGAAAGTTAAAACTGCAGTTCTGAAATCTAGGGCACATGAAACCCCAGAATAACAAGACGTCAGGAATCCTTCACATCCACAAATCTCACCAGGACTGAGGATACCAGGAGTCTTACAGAAACTCCGGGTGTTCCCTCATCTAAGCTGGGGAACTCTGTAAGGACCCTTCACTAGGGACCACAGCCCCGCGTTGACAAGTTTTGCTGGCATTGCTGCATCACTGGGCTACAATAGGAAAGGCAGAGGGCAAAACTAAAATGTCTCAAACACAGCTGACAGTCTTCAGTGAAGATCGTAACTGTCAAGCCATTCATTAGTAAAACTACACCAATCAACCCACTCGTGAGATGTGACAACACCTAGCAAGAGAATTCTCCTGCAGGTATGGGTTTACCAACTCCTTAGCAGAGTAAATTATGTTAGACAAAAGCCTGTCTGGTGATACTGTATTGTTATTAGAATTTCTTGCCGTTATCTCTGTCAGATGTCTGCTAAAAACATCAAACAGGCTTTAGCCAGGAGGGATCTGAGAAAGTCTGAGGAGTAAGATTCCCTCTTAAAGATCCAAGTCAGAGCTGTTATATTCCTTTTTCTCCATCTTGCTTGGAAGTGGAAGTGCTCACTGGCAGAAAAGCAGAGGAACCAAAACCAAGAAAATTGAATATTTGTTGTGGGAAAGGTTGTTAGTTTTGCTTCCTCAAACACAGAGTTATCCTCAATTCGGTATGTTTTCAAGGCTCCCATCAGCAATTTAAAACCTCTTCCACTGACTCAGCCAAAGTAGAGGCAAACCTTCAGAAAGTACTCCTGAAAAAAACAGCGCATTCTGCAACTCAAGTAGACAGTGAGGTCTCTTTTAAACGGGATGAATTTAAAAGGCTCGAATCCAGGAAAAAATGGAGGAAAAAAATCTAAAAAAAAAAGGCAGTTAACATGAGACCAATAGATTTTATTTTCTACTTTAGACTGCAACAATGAAGAGAGGAAAACTAAGGTGCCGTTGCCTGAAAAGAGATTACAGGTAACATCCTGACATCTCGACCTTAAGTTTACGCACCACTGGAAAACAGGCAACATTTGGAGGCCATTATACAGTGGATTGGTGGGCGGTATGCATGCAGAACAGATTTGTCCTTTACACACAAAATATTCCTATAATAAATAATACGTGTAAAAAGGCTTCCCATTTGACAGTAAAAACTAGAAAAAACAAAAACGAAAACCTCTTTACAAGATGCATTAAGATTTTTGAATCCTGTGTAAGTTCAAGAATCAAATGTCCTAAAAGAATAGTCAAATTATTATCTACCTTGTATTAATATTCTCTATTTTAATACTCTAGCATCCCTTTTCAGACACACCAACCCAAATATTAACCAAAACCATCATTTTCAGTAACAACTGGTTTTATCCACATGTAGCTCAACAAGGGAAACAAGTCTTTCAATCGCACAGATATTGCCCTATTTCTCTCTCCCAACAGAAAGAGCACAGCTCTGTCAGGTGGCCTTTTCCTCTGCTATTGGATTCTTTTAACAACTTTTTATGGCAAGGAAAGGTTTTGCAACAAAAAGCATGGGGGCTTTTGGAGGGTACATATTGACAAAATTATACAATCTACTGTAATGAAGAAATATGTCTATTAGATAAGTTAGAAGACTCAGTTAAGAAAGAGACTTCTTCATTATGATGAATTAACATTTTCCATTTTCAGATGAAAATCATAGCAAAGCATGACCTAAAGACACACACCTTAAGGTATGACTATTACCTCCGAGTTAGCCTGCTCTGCCTGCAAGTGCTTGCACTCGTCTTTCAGCTTTTCAGATTCTCTCTCACGTTCCAGTGTCATTTTGTCCATCAGCGTCTGAACTTGGACCAGCTCCTTTTTCAGAACAGCCACATCTTCTACACCAGGCCTTTGTAGCTGAAAAGTAAAAGAGTAGCAACACACTGTTGGCAGACATGCTTCCAGTGTCAATGTCATCTCAAAAAATCTTTCAAATCATCAGTTTATAGACAAGGTGACATATACCTTGTGTGTGAAAAAAAAAAAAAGGTGGCTTATATTAGCTATGGGGAAAAAAAAAAGATAAGAGAAAAAAAAAACCACAAAAGTACATATCATTCCCAAAGGAAAATGGATTTAATGGATGGTTGTCAGTTCTTGCCTACTAAAATTTAAACTTGTTGATTGATTTCAACCAAATCTGACAAATGGGATAAGGTCTCAAACATTAAATTTCTGTAATTTTCATGTAGGTAGATTAATAGGTACAGGAGGGAGACCTTCTCTGGGAGAAAACATCGAAGTGACAGGGAATCTGTGCAAGATAATTGTCTGAAGTCACAATTCCCTGAGAAGTAGGCTGTATTGCCCACACTACTCTACAGAAGTGATTACTGCATATACTTGATTGCTGCAATACTCACAAGCACCTCTGAGGACTGAGATACATAACAATCCAGCACTACACAGCCTTATATAATGATATTGCCTCTGTCTTCAAGAACTATTTCAGGAAACCACAAGAACAGACAAAAAAAGGGGCAGCTGAAGAGAACTTCTTGAAGGAACTGTCAGGCATGCCTCGTACCAGACCCACAGATAAAATTTGTTGGTGATTACATTTAAAGCACCATAACGTCCCTCAAAGCAAAAAGCTATGGAGGGAAAAGGGAGGGGAAAGGCAATACTGGGCATTGAAAAAGGTAGAGAAAAGGAAGTGCTGTCATCTAGAAGAGAAAAGGTACAGGAAAGGGGTAAGAATGCAGCAGGAGAAAGGAAGACGACAAAAAACTAAACAGAGAGGAATGGATGGGTCCAGTGACTATGCAGGGCCAAGAAGGACTCATGAGACTACAGGGAAGAAGTGGGATAAACAAGTCCTACTTTCCTACAGAGTCTAAGCAGTGGTTTAGTGGAGGAATGAAGACAAGAAGCTAGGAAGTCCCTTCACTATTGCTTTGGAAGCAGCATGACTGCTGAGTCACTGGGATTGCTCCTTGGAGCCATGGCTGTATATAAAAGTCACCAGGAGCCAAAATCCCAGAATACACACACATTAGTATTATCAGCCAAGCACAAGAGGGACAACATTAACATAGGCATGGTGATGACAGCTGCCAGCCTTTCAGCCACCATGTCACAAAACACCTCTCTGAGCAATGCTTATGAATGCAGCTGTCCCTGGACAGTCAGGGCATTACACCTCATGGAAAAAGGGTGATCTAAAGTCAGCTGTGCAAGTCAGCAATGGCATGCTCCAAGTACAGGCCTGCACAGCACATCTATACCTGTAATCCCCTGCAAAATCGCTGAAGGGCAGAGCACCAAACAAGCAGACTAAAATATAATATAGGATAAATTTTAGTATGTCAGAAACTACATATATTTCCTCACTGGAAAAACACTGAAAATGTAGGTCAGTGAAATAGATCAGAAACAATGGTGTTCTGAACATTTTCAGCCCACAGGCAGATGTTTCCAAGTTCAACAGTATGACTGCTTTAAAACTGCATTTGCAATCATTTCATTATATCCCTCCCTTGACTCGAAAATAACAAAAACATTAGTGTGATGTGAATACCAGCTCTGTCTTCAAGTCTTCCACTGTACTTCTCTCCTTCTGCAGTTCTTGTGTCAGGTTTGTCACTTTCTGTTCTGCGCCTTCACGAAGGCTAATTTCTTCATCATACTTTGATTTGAGATCTAATAAGAGGGAAGTTGAATAAATGATCACTTGCACGAATTGAACAAGTAGAGAACAGAATCAGACCTCATGTTAACATACTTACCCACAATTTCAGTGGCCAGTTGTGCTGCTTTTTGCTCAAATAAGTCTTTCATTTGCTTAATGTTAAAATTTTCTACTTGGATCTCTTCTAGCTGCCGTTCTAATGATTCTATTTCCATAAAAAGAACAGTATTATTTTCTGGAAGACCTAAGAAAATACAGTTACTCACACCCATAACGAACAACAGCAGGTAAATAAGTAATCTAAGCTCACTTAACATCCAATTAGCTTAGGAAAGTGAACAACTTTACTGAAGTTAAATATCTACAAGCATGATGCTGGAACCTGTCGCTAGTTGAGTACTCTGCAGGATTAAGTACATATTGGTTTTCACTGGTGACAAATAGACCTTCAGACCACTGCAACATGCTGCTGAATTCCAAACCCTGAACTGCGATTAAGAGCAATTCAATCATGATCAGTCAGATACTTTACACACACATAAGAAAAATTTTATTCCATGAGTGCCTCATGGAGAAAAACAGAGAGCAAAAACTATTGGTCTGCAAAACAACAAAAAATCCACAAAAAATCATTGTTTTCTTTGCTAGCAATGCGTACAGAAAAACACCACATAAAACCAGCACAGACAAATGCTATAGTTTAAATATCAACAATCACTGTGTTTCTCAGCAAAAGACTTGTACTGAATGCTTAATATATGAAATGATTTAAAACATATTCAAAACTACTCATGAGAACTGCTTTCAGAGTCAGGAGAACGCCTGCCTCCGTTCTAGAAATTACAAACCCCGAGCCTCTCGAACATTTCCCCAGGCTATAGCTATCAAGAGCTATCTCTCTTAAGCACTTATAATGAACTTTTTTTACAGTAATTGTACCATTCCAGCTTTCTAGCCTTTTAGTTTAGCAAAAATGCATTTTCACAAACCTAAAAGCTACAATGATAAAAAAATCAGAAACTCCAGAACAGTGAAGAAATTAATATAATAAAATGTTAGCCACCTGTAGAAGTAGCCGTTGTCAATCCATCAGACTTAGAATCCTTAAGAGAACAGAATAAATGCATCATTAGACGGCAGGAATAAAAACTACTACTTTCAAAGTTTATCCCGTTTATGGAAAAGACAGGGAAATAAAGACTTCTGTGCTCAAGTACTGCACAGCAGTATAAAAACACCTGATTTCAAACAGTCACATCTGGAAGACTGGAAAAGGCCAAGATGATTTTCCATTTCATGTACCACTACACTACCTGGCTCCCAGACTTGCAAGACTCCAGTAACAATCCCCTCCCCCTCCCTTTCTTCCATATTAAAATCTGCCCTAAAAACACAGGTTACAGACATCATTAAATGCATTCTGAGTAGGTACTCTGTCAGACAGCAATTTCTGGGGTTTGTAACAATCCAGTATCTAAGCAGCTCACAGTAATAAAAGAAGTGAGAGCAGGGGGACTGGGACTAGATGATCTCTAAGGTCCCTTCCAACCCAAACCATTCTATGATTTTATGATTCCTTAGGGCACAACACACCACAATTTGCCTTGCCTTGTTTGTTCTGTTCATCTGGACATCTGTGAAACCACACTTCTCCAAAAGTTCTCACAAGAAAAACCCCATTGCCCTTTCTCGTAACAGATGAAACACACATTTAATTCGTTTTTTTTTAATAAACTGAATTCTAAGTAAGACCAACAAAAGGAAAAGTCTGAACTGAATTTCTAGTGAGTAGTATGGAAGAATCATTAATATTCTGACCTTGTTCTTCAGTTTTATATATACAGTTACACTGTGGAGAGATAACTAGCTTTGTTTTCAAGAACATGTCAATATTCAAATTATGGAACTAACTAAATCAGGCCACGTGCCTTACAAAAAAGGTATTAATCTTCAATGTCAATGCTGATGATAAACCTGCTTCAAGTATTTTAAAGCAATTACTTGCTGCCGCTGCCCCTGCAATTTCTCTAGTTCTTTCTTCAGCTCTTCTGAATACCACCTCTCCTCCTAGGGGAAAAAGAAAAAAAAAAAGGAGATGGGGGAGAGAGAACTGTAAATTTGGTTGCTTTAGACAGTGGAAAACTGCAATTTGAAAGAAAGAACCAAGTGCAAGTAAAATACATTTCCAACCTTCAGTGAAGCTTGCAAGTCTTGGACTTCTTGTCGGAGCAGTGATACTTCATCTCTGAATAAATATATCCATGGAGTGAAGAAAATGAATACGCAGCGGTTATATTTTGTCAATGACATACATGTTATAATGTGTTAAATAACTGGAGTGATAGCCATGTACTACATAAATATAACTTACATAATTATAAATAGTTATTTTAAGGTTTCTTAAAACTTGGTACAAACAGGATTAATAGACACTTATTAGTTCCCTTTGTACATCACTAGAAAAACGCTGAACATTAATTGGGTAAGTAAAAAAATAGATATGCAAAAAGTCTCATGAAAACAGAATGTAAATCTAAATAGGTGAATCAGCTCAACCACATGGGTTCAGAAAGGCAAAGCTGTGCACTGGGACGTTTAACTGTTTTGCATGCCTTTTTATGAAAACGACAGGTTTATTCTCCTTCGCTTTCCTTATCACTTAAAAGAACACTGCTAAGAGGCAGCATGCTATCTTACTCCTTTTGAAATATGCAGTTACCCCATTTTTCATGTACATAGCAATTTGGCATGCCCCACAGATACCCTCACTTAATGGTCTGAATGTTTAAAGCCTTGGGATTTTAAATTCTCAAATTTCGTACTCAAGCCTCCAGCCATGCAAGAACACAAGATCCAAGGCTAAAATTGTCACTAATTGATTTAGACAGCACCCTTCTAAATCACAGGTCTCCTTACAGAATTGCACAACTACACGTACAAGGATAACGTTGCATTACTGAGATACAGCCACTCCGAATGTAGAGAGAGGTCATTAAAATAATGCGAACACACCCTTTTCTTATTGTTCGTACAGTGGCAACACTGAGGACTACATAGAATATGGGGGGGGGGGGCGCCAATGCCAACAAATTCTCTCCATTTTATGCCACACAATTTTATTGCTGCTGTGCTGCATTATCCCCTCCTCCACAGATCTTCTTTTATATTCTTTCATACTTAAGCCAAAAAAAAAACCCACACCAAAGCAAGTTATTCTTTAGCTAAACTTTGAAGGAATAGATTCAACTGTATTAGCATATTAACATCAGGTCAGGGTCATCAAGCAGTAAGTGAAACATATGAACTTGAACCAGCGAATCAAGAACTCCAAGATGGACCAATTTTAATGGCAAAATAAATATGGGAAATTAGAAGGCTAATTTTTTTCAGAGGAAGATTTTCTGATATTTACACATTATTCTGTCTGTGTGAGACCTTCATTGAAGGTCTGCAAATACAATTTTACTGAGACAGATGTAACTGTAACCCAAAACCCATATACTGGTTGTAGGCGGAGAAGAGGGAGCAGCTTTCTCACCAGTATGAGTAAGTAAATCAGGTAATATTCACACCTGACATTATAAATGTAATCTCAGGCAGGTGAAACAGTTAACTATATTGAAGTTGGGCCTGAACATATACCAGATCTGCAATACTAAAGCATTTATGATGCTCCAGTCTTTGTAGCAGAAAAAAGATTTTGAGCTGTATAAAAATAGTTTGTAGTGGAGGGGAAGGAGGAGAGGAGGAGAAGGGAAAGGCAGGTTGTGATGTAAGGACCCTTCTGCAGTAGTTGCCTTGATATTCCCAACAAAGTTTTGCTTGACAGTTTTAAGATGAAACATAAATTCAGTTTAACTGACCAGTGGAAAATGAAGGGGGGGGAGGGGGAGGAGGGAAGTGTAAGGCATCACTCTAGACACGTAACCTTGTTTTTCCTACTGCCATCCAAATCCTCACCAAATCTCCCTTTCTGCTAGGGCTGTTACAATCCCTCCCTCTGCTCAGCTCCCTCCTCAGCCTCACCATCTGGCAAATCCTTACTACCTTTTCCTTATGCTCCACTCCATTCCCCACCTGTAAGGCCAGTGCCTCCATCCTAGCACCGAGTACAAATGGCCTCAATAAATCCCACTGGGGAGAGTTACACAATTTACTGTCGGCACTTAATTATGCTAGTTTATTGGGAGGGTTGGGGGGAAGAGGACACAATGTAATTCATAGTACCGAAAGTTCCCTATTGGCTAAATAAGGAACTTCACCTCCCAATCTTGGTCCTATGAATTACATGTAAGCTTCACTCCTAGACCCCTAACAGAGTGGCTGGCTCCCTGCTGCAGGCTGCAATATTTCTTTAACATGGTATTCCAAGTCTTGGAAAAACGCATTTATGTTGAATGAGAGTTTTGTCAAGCAAGCATGCAACTGAGAAACATTGAAGAATGCCACACTAATAGGAAGAAATAGCTCATGTGTTACACAACAGCTCTCACCAGACTCCCTTCGCTCCATCCAAACTCCCTGACCTTGGCCGCTTTTTCAATTGTATGAGAGAAAACAAAATCACTTGTCCTTAAACTGTCAAAAGCCAGGAATAAAATAAATAAATTTCACCAGCCAACATCTGGTTGACATTGGAAACTCGCAGGCATAAAAATAAATCTTTCATAAACTATATAAACAATACAGCTATGACCAGTAATTCCCCCGTGTGAATGCTATTATTCTACTAAGAGTATCATTTCAGGTCTAAGTTATATCACTCCAAAAAGGCCTAATTCAGGCAGAGAAGAAATCCTCATTCTTGAATAAATGTGCACATAGGAAACCCAATATAATTCCACTAGCACCCTACCACTTTCTCCTATCTAAAGCCCTAATTTCGATTTCTTTTGTTGCAGCAGCTGGGAGAGAAGGCAGTGATCCCAAAGGAAGGGTCTGTCTGTGCACGAAGACACGACTAAAGCTCTTACGGGCTTGCCAGCTCTGCGCAATACTGGGGAGATACAAATCTTCATTCCGATAACTACTGAAAATGTTACCTTCCAAACTCTGTTCTCACCAAAGAACCACCTTCTCTTGAGTTATTACATAAATACATGGATTTCTTTCAATGTAATTATTCATCATATTGGGCCACAGACCTACTAGTGACAAAACTAGTGACAGAACTAGCTGGAAGCAAAAGGAAACCTTAAGAAAAAGCTCCCCAAACCGACACCAGGGATTACTCCAACACAGGCAGACTACTCAGTGAAACTTTTCTAGAGAAAGTTTCACATTATCAGTTTCTGCTGCACACCGCTGCTCTCAAAAATAAAACAACTTGGTACGTTTCCTAGGAATATATTTAACAACATAGTTTTGACCAAACAGTTAAATAAAATAAATTAGAGAGATTTCTGAAGATCAGCATGGAGTTTCTGGAACACAGAAGGAGAATTAGTGACACAGACAGAAACTTCTCAGATTTGCAAATAACCGGGTAAATATGAGAACCTACTGAGGCAAATCCTGATGTTATTATTACCCAGTAAGTACCCTAACTACCCAGGGACAAAAGCAGGTTTCTTCTCTATCTTCAAGGTTGCCCCCCCCCAAAAGATGAAATTTCAGCTCTATGCCGGAAATTAGGAGGAACCTGTATTTTTTTCTGCCACACTCATAAAAATCATTCCAGTCTGTAATATTACATTGCCAGCTGCATGAGAAAGAGGTGATTTAATTAACAATATAAACTGGTGTATCTGATTTTCATTTATTGTCAGATCAATCTCAGCCAGTGTAAGTTTCAAGCTGCCTTTTCATTGCAGTTGGAAAGGGGGCATAAACATTTAAACACTTGACTACATAATTAAGTGTTCAAATTAATACAGCCTTCAGTGTAATTAGAAGCAGCTCAACACTAACACAAAAGCACATGCACACATGAGTACTGTCGCACCTTTCCGGTGACAGATGACTTTCCCCTCCATGAGTTGAATCAATGCCAGAATTATGAACTGCTTCATAGTGCTTGAACAACTCTTCAGCTGATCCATGAGACTTCATACACAGAGGACAAATAAAGCCCTATTATAAAAAAAAAAAAAAAAGAAAGAAAAAACAAAGGGTGAGAAATAAAATTAAAATTTTTCCATCTTATTTTTCCACAGAATTATAAATTTTTTTTGCACATCTAAAAGGTAGCAGATACAATTGTTAAGATCCATACTAATTACTTCATGTTCTGATAACCGTTTTGGCAAATAAAAAGTTAGAAAATGCCTACAAAAGTCTTATTCCATTTTTTAGTGGGTTTTATTTTTCCAAATAGCATTACATACTAGCAACAAAACCTTTATACAGAAAAATAAGAAGTCATTTCAGAAGGACAGCTCTGCAATTTCTTCCCCTCCCAAGAAAAGGATTTTCCATACAACTTTTCATATAATGAGATTCTTCTTCCAAAGAGGAGGTGGGGTTTGGAGTTTGGTCTTAAAAAGAGATACAAAAACCCACTCTAAAGCACAACTATTCATACACCTTATACCACCATATCTATGCTACTGATTTTAATACGGGCCAGGAGATTAAGACCCCACTTTTTACGTTGCATATAATTAATCAGTAAATGCAATTCAGATAAATGCTACATCAATAAAATCACATCTCTACAGCCTAAAGATTCAGAAATCATCCATTTTCATTGCAGCATTTTTCCTGCAAGCTTACCAGAGTGAAAATTTATCAGAGCAATGCCCTCATCCTACCCATTAGCACACAGACAAATTAAAACAGTCAATATTATGTACCTTTAAACATTTGTGGAGTGTCCAAACTGCCAGTCCAGAAGAACCATCCATCTCATTTTATCTAGCAAGCTATTACACCTGCTTTTAAGGGCTGAACTTTATATTGGTTCTTCACTTACTTATGCCCATTCTGAGCTCAAATCCCGTTTACGCTACAGACCATATGCACCATGGTGGAAAACATAGACATTTCAGAGTGAGAGGAAACAATTTAGTCCCACATTAAAGGCTCCCTATAATTCCAAGCTGTGCAAAGAGAATCTCACGCAAGTGAGGTGAAGGCCACCTGTTTCTTAAATTAATTTCAGATATTCTTTTTTGTATTTATATGTTACCCTTAAGTCCCTTATGCTAGTGCATATTCTAGCACACCCTAGTATCCAGGATGAGAGTACCCCTGCGGGACTATCCTGCATGATGTAACATATGCTCCTGTACGATTTCTAAAGAACACATGAAGAGTTTTGATACTCCTTTTCTTCTCCTAACTTTGCCTTTGGATGCTATGAGACAAGCCACAAAAATTTAAATCTTAGCACGAAATTAACATACTGCATGTGTATGCGGATAACCACAACAGCACTCATTTTCTAACTTCACATTCATAGCACTTTGTTTCACTGGTCACTAAGAACTCAACAACCATTGACACAGATTTAACCCAGGAGAACCGTCACATTCAGCTACTCGAGCATGGCTGGAGCTCCAGAGCACTGAACAGGGACTTCGTAACTGCTACTACTTGTTTCGTGTTTCAGAAATAAATAGCTAAATACAGTTGCTTGTCAAACCCACTGCATATCATATTGAAGATTAATTTTGGCACAACTAGATGAAACAAAACAGTATATTCCTTTCTAAGCAGAAAACAGGCATTTACCCTTAACAAACACTCATTTCTCTCCAGAACTGATAAGCGCAGTTTCACTCCACATTAAACCAAGCCACCCTATATGAATGCACACATGCCAAAATGGGCACAGAAAATTGGTTAAACTACTATGTTCCCAGCAATGTTTATCTGATACAATTAACATAATTACATGATTGCAATCACTCTGAGCAAAAGAACCAAAGGGAGATTCCTAGCAAATAGCAAAGGCAATGAACTACAGGAGGGGTCAAAAAGCAAGGGATTTATTTTTCGCAGCAGGTAAAAGCAGTAAGTCTCATACAGTGATGCTGCAACAGCATCCTTTGGGGATGAAATGCTACTGAGCAGTTCTCAACATCTAGTTTAGCTTCCTAGTGATGGGAAAGTCTGCCATTTACAGAGAAAAGCAAATGTTCCTCCTAGCACCACTAAGTGCATCTGGAAAGAACGAGTGTAGAAAATTGCTCTGGCCTTTCCTTCTTTTTGCCTTTTATTTCTTTCCATTTAAACAGCAGACTGTTTCTTCGCTTGGGTTTGTTGTTTTTTTTTTTTTTGTGGTTGGGTTTTATTCTGTGGAAATAAGAGGAGAAGAGGAAAGAATAGATTATATGCGCAATTAGCCCAAAGGGACAGCAATCAATCATTTGTCTCAACTATTAGGCAAAGCCAGCCCAAGATTTCCCAGGCAGGCAGATCTGAAGGCAGCAGTGGCTGCAAGGACGAGGGGCCAGAGGCAGAGCAGAGCTGCCAAGCCAAGGGAACGTGCTGCAGCCGAGAACTTGCAGGGTGGATGGAGCTCTGAAGAGGCAAGCATGATACCACCAGCAGAGTGGGGAAGCATGGACAAAACCTCCTCTTTATAGTAGAAATCCCCCTTCTCTCACACAGGCAGGGGTAAAAACCGCATCACCCACCAGCCCCAGCCTCTCCACCAGCATTGCCATGCCCATGGCTGGCCTCACTTTTGGGGGACGTAGCACTGCTGGAGTCAGCGCTGGGTTGTGGAAAATGGTGTCCTGGGGTAGGCAGGAACACCAGCTCCTACAGCTGCAGGCACCATCGCTTGCACATCAGAGCCTTAAACTGCACGAACCTGGACCCAGCTGCATCTCACAGCTTGATAATACTCAGATGTTGGCTTCAACGTCAGCAGCGTTAGTTCAGTTCTCTTTATAGTAAGAAGATCAGAATCATCAGGGTCTTCCTGGGCATCAGACAGTAACACACAGAAACGTAAACATTTCCTGGGGCTGCGACTATTATACCCTGGTGTCAACCTTATCTGGGGACTTGGGTTGGTGAGTCTCTTGCTTCACTTCTTTTTCAAAAAAATTTTTATATACAGCCGTAAAAAATCTCCCAGCATCATCTTGAGATGAATTTTGAAAATACATGCAGAAGTGTATTTTACTAATCTGGAGACAAATGTGTGAGAAGAAGGAGGAGAGGAAGACACCTCATGGTCTGAGATGCTTTTTTGTTAGTTTGCAGGAATTTTTAACAAGTGCAAGACATTCCTGTATCGGGACCATGTCTGTCCTGGATAAAGAGGAGATTGTGCAGTTACAGCCATGAGATGTAACACTGATCACCAGAACTTGGAGCAGCTGAGGTGTCCTTTGCAGTAAGCCTGCACTTGGCTCCCTTAACTAAGAGTCTCCTTTACAGAAGAAGCAAGTATGAGAGCAATCTTCTTGTACTTGAAGAAGGAAGCCATCACATAAAACATGCGCAGTTATACTTTTCAAAAGGCTGTATTTGCCAAGAGACACTTGGTAGGTTTCATTTTAAAATGCATTTAGGAATTACTTTGCATAAAGCACAGCCACAGAGAAGTGAAAGGCATCTCATATTCTTCATTTAATAAAAGCAAAGACATCATTTATAGCCCCCGCAGCGCTGCACCATAAGTCATAACACCCTAACTGATGTTTCTAATTGGGCTTTATCTTTCACTTCACGCGGGGACAAAAGAGCCTAAAAGAAGTTAAATGATGATTAGTTGGGTTTTGTTTTTATAAATAGAGAATCTTTTCACCAGGAAATGACAATTTATTGAATCTAAAGCTTTTTGCAGATGCCTGTCAGGTAATGGAAAACAAAAAGAAAACCACAACCATCACATGCACAAGTTTTTATCAGGAAAGAGTTCTTAAGATCACCACAGAACTGCTGAAGCAAGACAGAGCCAGAACAGGCACACAGGAAAGGAGTCCAAACCAAAACCCCACATACAGGCACAAACAAGCCACCAGGAGCCAGCACACAATTTACAGCTCAGAACAGCCCCTGGCCCAGTGGTCAAGGCATTCCAGTGAGAACAAGAGAGGTGCTAAACTTCAAATCCCAGTTTTCTGTTCCCAAGGGAAACATTTATCTTTCAGGTGGAGGCCCCTGAGCCATGCCGAGCACCGAGCGCCTCCACAGCACCAGGGTGTTCGTGGTGGGACAGGCCTTCCTCGGTGCAGACGCTCCAAAACACACCGCCTTCACTCCCAGCAGAACAGGAATTGCTCCATAGGAGTTCTGCAGGAAAGCGGCTTGCCTCAGCTTGAGTTACAAAGCCAAACGTCACTAAAGATCTCAGACTCCATGGAAGCAAAAGAGGCTTCTTGACTTGCCTTTCTCAAGACAGACTTACAGATAAGCCTGCAGAAGAGCGCTTGTAGCTATTTTCCCCCTCTAATAGTTAAGATTTACTTTCAGGCCTGACAAAGTTAAGCTTCTCAGTGCTCTCTCCTCTAAAAGGCCTGTGTGGTAAATGATTCCTTTTGGGTAACATGAATATTCATAGAAATCATTAATACAGTATTCTTTGGGAAGTACACCAGGATGCTAAAAGCAGCACTGAAAGGAAAGTCTTGTCACAAGAACTACCACGTTTGTTTTTATTGTACCAATATAATTTACCAGGCCATTAACTGTTGGAAGAACTTTGAACTCCCACATGGAAACGCACTGCCCAGGGAGAGGAGGGGCATGGACCCACAGGCACACAACCTGTGGACTACCTGCAGGCTGCCATAGAGCCCTCCTAAGCCTCAGACCATTTTAAAACTGATTCAGAAATAGTTTACATAACAGAAAACTTCTGTTTCTCTGCCTTCCTCATATTACTCTGTAGGACTGGGGGGGAACAGGGCTGTGGTGTAAAAGTACATTTCTGAAAATTTCAGCCTTCTTAGAATATGGTTTTACTTGTAATGGGTTTTTCCTCACCATTCTGCCCAAACCTGATCTAATGAAGTTGTGTAGTGTGACAAGACAGTTTGGAAAGCAGTATTTTCCTTGCTCACTAGCAAGGGAAATTGAAGATTTTCAAAGATATTCCCTCAACAGGCTGCAGGCTCCCATTTGAGGTTTAAAAAATAACCAAACATTTACAAGTAGGTGTCTAGTCCCCAGTCACTACCAATGGAGAGCTATTCAACACGGTTAACAGAGGAAGAAACTAGACAGCTGACCTAAGAAATGTGTGTACCATACGTAGGGTCAGCTAACAGCTCCCTGGGCTCCATCATCAATAACTGGAGCCTGAGATACCTACATATACATGCATTAGATCCATCTTCATCTGCCAATTGCTCTTTTCCCTGGAGCTTTAATGAAATGGTCTTTGTAGAGCTAATATGAAATCTTGACTTAAGTAATTAACGAGTGAAAGCACAGCTTACTTTATTCAAAGCTCCTTTTTCACAACTTAAAGCTCAAGTTATCTGGCAGAAAGGTGACACTTCTTGAAAGGCAGTCCCATGGGCGAAACAGTTTTTACAGGAGGGAATTCATATTTGTTCATCTAGTTGGAGTCCAAGAAAAAAGGTACTCTATTGAACTTTGAAAGTCACAGCCATAGCTCTCTAGATTCCTCAGCATTTTCTTGAAATATCTGATGACTATCTAGTTTATTCTCCAATCCTATTTTAATACTGCAAAGTGGACCCATTTAGGCAGTTGTGATGGATGCTGTGTGTGGTAGAGAGCCATATAGCACAAATAGCATGCACAGAGCTCTATTTGCTAATACAAACAGAGCTTCTGCAACATCTTGAAATTTTATCCCAGCAATTATGTCATGAGTCAAGCTTAAAGAACCAAGGAACTTTGCTGTTTTCCACTGACAAGTCAATTTTATTCCACAAACACTCTTCTTGGAAAATATTTAAGTACCGTGGTGAACAACAACAAAAAAAAGAAAAAAAAAACCAAAGCACCAAAGCCCACAGAACTGCAGTATAATTGATACCTTTACCATATGGAAAAGATGAGTTACTACTCTATCATACACACGCTATAGGACAGGTTAGCCCAATCCAGTATTCACTTTAACATACTTGGAGTTTGCATGACTAGACTTTAAGTTCAAATAAATTTGAGTTTCTGGGCTTCCAGAAATACTGGGCCAGCACTCAAGCCTACAGCCTGTTTCCAGTGAGGCACATGAACAAAAAGCAATAGCTGTGATTCAAGCCCAAAGCTCTAACGCCTTCCAGCCAGGCCCTAAGTTTGCCCATGTCTCAGAATCCAGATTTATATTAACTCTTTCACAATGGTATTGGTACAATAAGCTGTATACTGTGAATGAAGTCCAGTGTGTTTAAAAACTGAAAGTAAGTTCAAGAACTGTATGGCATGTTCACGAGCTCAGAGACATACACACTTTTGTAGAGCTGATTTTAGTTTTTGTGTGTCACGAATAGTTGGAAAAATTCTAAATTCACTGTTCAGGTTTTTCCACTGCAGGTGAGCCTCCACAACCTTCCCTGAAACAAGATACACATCTTCAGTAGCATTTAAATAGTAAGTCTAAGCTGAAACTCAGATATTCTCCAATTACACAGTGATTTAAAGGCTGGAAGATTCTATAGGACAGAAGGTTAGGAACTGTTTATACTTAAGGCCAGAGGACAGAAATGTACTGATGTTTCAAAGCTGAAAGACGTATCTAGTAGTTTCTAGGTTTTATTTCCCAAATACGTATCATATCAATTAACTGAATCCTCAAGAAGTTCTCACAGGCAGATTAAATTGTCTGCCTAGACAGCAAGGGCAAGACCACATTTCATAATGTATTTCAGAAGTCTTACATACTATTAAAAAAAAGTCATGAGATATTTTAAGTTAAAGAATAAATTAGATCACTTTAAACATTGTTAAAAGAAAACACAGTTGACATTTTTTCCATGCCTTCCACCACAAAAAGCTCTTTCCTCTATGTTTACATAAATAGTAAGATGACAGCAGCTTCCTCAGATAACATATCTATTTAATCATTACAGAAGTAGGTAAAAAGGTCATGTTTTATATAATTAAGACTTGCTGTCCATTTCAATTTTACAAGTAAGTATTTAACTTTCCAGACAAAAAGAAAAAAGGTGTCTTGCTACAGTTTATTTTATACCAGACTGCAGACTCTTCCCAGTGTCTTCTCAGAAAAGAAGCTGGATTCTTCCTGAGAAGAATAGAACCAACATAATTTCTAGTTCAGTTATCTTCTGGTTTTATTACTATTGATGAGTAAGACTACAATTCTGTCACAACCTACAAGACTACAATTTTGCCATGAACTAGAAATTCTAATCCAGTGGATTCTCTCTTAAAGAAAACTTGCATCACATGGCCAAGTCAAATCAAACCAGTATCTCTAGTTCTTCATTTTCTTAGTATTGTTCAGATGTTGCAGCAAATTAATGTACTAATGTAGCTCGACCAATGATATTTCTTCCTGTGCAAAGCAGGCAAGTACCACTGAGGTGAAAACAGCCACTGCAACCTAATTGGAGAAGCAACTGAAAGAGCAGCCAAAGAGTGTAAAATATCAGCATTAAAACATTGACATGATGTTCTGTGCAACAGCAGTCCACAACATTCCAAGGGCATCTATAAAAACAGAAGATGCAATCAATTGCGTCTACAATAAGAGCCAAGTAGGAAAAAAAGACCCATAAAGAATGAGGTATTTTCAAAGAAAGACAAAAAGACCCCACATTTTTGTACAACTAATATGCCATTTTACTCTCTAGGTAATCCTGCTATGATAAGCCTGTTCAGAAAACATCAGGGTCGAAAGTTCTGAAGTCTACCCTAGAGAACTGTTTAAAAATTGTCTTAGATTTAGCCTAGTTGTAGATAAGACAATAGATATTAACGGCCACTACATTCTAAACATTGCAGGAGGTTTTCTGAATGCCTGAGGAGAAACTGGGACGGGCAGTCTGAAACTAAGTCTCTGTAACTGACTCACTGTTTAGATGTTCAACAGAAACAGTCAGGAAATGCTGGAAACAGTTTAGAAATGTATCATCCCTTGAGGAAAAAGGAAACAAAACAGTGGAAGCCACACAGCTTTTGTTAGTGACACCAGACTATACATCAAAGTTGGGGAACAATGTTCCTGTTGGGAACATAGTGATACATGTGACTTCCATACGGCACTTTTTTGGTTGACTACATATGGACGGAGGCAATTGCCAGCATTTTGGTGGTTGTTCCTGCAGCTAATAAGCCTGTCTTTTAAAGTAAGGCTTCATCAGTGCTTAGGGGGCAGGGGATAGTCTTTCACTGTCATTTTCACCAGTTACCTTATGGTGCAATCCCTAGTTTGAAAAATGAGGGCTGCATGGAGAGCTGTTTAAGAGGAAGACCATATGTAAGGCCGTAGGTGAGTGGGGAGGATCCTTTCCCACAACAGGACATCAGACAAATTCGGAAGCTGCAGGAGCAGATACCTGTGACTGAAGGACAAGACCAACTCTCATTGCATGGAGGACAGAAAGGAGGGAAGGGCAAGGAGAACAGAGGGACAAATGACCTGACTTACTAAAATTTTTATCAGCAGGGAATGTGTATTAGTGGAAAAAAGATCAGTGAAGAATGCTATAAGCAAAATTAAAAGCAAGGTACTAATGCTTTTGTCAACTCAAGAGACAATTTTTCAGGTCTCACAAAGCGCGACCAAACACTGCCCTTGCAACACGTCCTATCTCCCCATTTGAGGAGAATGCACTGGCAAAAAAACTGATCTGAGGAGCTTACTCAGCGATGTTTCCAACAAAATGTGTTTCCACTTTTCACAGTAGTATCCTCACACAACAGAAAGCCAAGCACCAGTCTAAGTAAGCCAAACCTAGCGATGGTTCACGTCTGCCACATAAGATGGTATTGTTAACGGATTATATTCTTCTTATAATGCTGACTCAAGAACGGCAAAGATGGAACAAAGGCTGACAACCTGGCTGTGTTGCTGTGTCAGGATCACAATCTGCTTGTTGCAAATGCAAACTATCATTTTATATCAACAAATGCTAACCATCAGCTTCTCCGTACTCAAGTATTTTAAACTTTACATATTAGTTTTGATGATAATGACCAACAGATTTCCCCATTTTTTTCAATGCTTCTATGCACGTTGATATAATAAAAGATCAAACCAGGAAAAAAAATCTATAGACATTAGCGTTGTTTGTTTCTCACCTCTTCCACCAGATATTTACTAAATCACTGTACCAAGAAACACAGCTTTAGCAACAGGAAACAGCAATGGCTAGAAACAACCAAATTTGCATTTCATGTGCTACGTTCAATACAGAAGTTTTACTGACAAGTAAAAAGTACTGACAAGTAACTGGTGGTGGAAAAACAAAAAACTCAAAGTGGGCAAGAACCTGCAGTCAACTCTATGAAAACATGTTAAACACAAGCCAGCTTAATAAGAGAGTAACTTCTTCACATAACCAAACCACCTCTGGTGGCTCACAGCCTACAACTAACTGATACCATCGCATCAGGAATGCCACAATCCGTCACAAAAGTCACAGCTTATTCAAATCAGGCATTTACATTGTGACCAGATAACAAAGAAAATGAAACGCTGAACTGACCACTAACAGAGCTCTACAGATGGTCCCTGCTTCAACAGGAAGCAATGAGGAGTCAATCACAAGCCAGTCTCCAGTTGTCCTGTGTCTGAGGAGGTCCCTCAGCACCCCAGAGCAGCATGGACCAGTTTTACCACAGATCCTGCTCACTTTAATAGCTGACACTTCACCCTTGAAAAGACATCTCAAGTAACTCCAGGTTAACAAGTGTATTGACAGCTTTCGTCATCTCTGGAAATAACATCCCACAATTGTAAGTTTCCCCTTCAAAAATAGTGTAAATACACATTGACTGTAGCGAAGGAAAAAAGCACTACTTCACAAATGCGTACAGCAACAAACACAATAAAATCACATCCCTCACACAGCCTAGAATAAACACTTTGATTCAACACAACAAAAGTAACATTGGCAGAAAGAATGAAAAACTTCACCTCCATTCAAAGCCATGTAGTGCACGGCAAGCTGCCCGCCCCCAGAAGTCAAATCTACCCTCTGAAGGTTCACAGTAGAAAAAATTCAGAGCGCCCTGTGCAGCTGGAGGCTGTTGCCTTACAGAATCTAAATTCTTCCAATTGAGGACAGTAAAACTGGGCACTTTGTTTTGATTGTGCAGTTTTACACTCCACAACTGGAAGAATTTAGAATTGCGGTACTGTTTGTAATGTCTACTAACTGAAGCAGCCTTTGCATTTTACAGGGGGCAGAAAAAAATCCAATTAAGTTTTATATAAAAAAATTGTTTTTATAATTATTTTTATAATGTTGCTGCAATACATAAGGCTCTTAAACATGTTCAAGAAGTGAAGCTTCTGAATTTTTTATATTCCTGTCCTCTGCTCATCTTCTACCCAATGTACCTATTACCCACTAGAAATCTGCTTTTAAAACAGCCAGCTAACAGGAGCTCAAAATATTTATTTTCACAAAGATCCAACGCTGTATTTATCACTACACTGAGGCTGAAGTAAATCAAATAATGTAATAGTTCTTATTTACAAGGAAATCAAGCGAAAGCTGGTCAAAAAGAATACATCAGTGAACACAAGTCTCCCAATACCACGAATGCTTCACGTGAGAGAGAACTGCAAACATAGATTAACTCTTCTGCTGAACGCATACTTCGGAATCATGCATAAGAGATCAAATTATGTTTCAGCAAGAAATCAGAAGAAACAATTTAAAAAGCTGACACCCAAGCCATGAGAAAAGATGTATGTTCATTTAAAGCGGCCCATTACCAAAGCTATTGAAACAAAATAAACAAGACCCACAGTAACAGCTGGCAGATCACGCAGCTCCTGTCTTCTTTCTGGCCCAGTGTGCTCATTCTGGTAATGTTCAGACAGATCAGTGGGAGTTACACACACTTTCATACATAGCGGACAGATGAAGCCCTGTGAAACGTATATTTGTTTTTAAGAAACTATTAAAGACAAAAAAGAAGATTTGGACTCAAACGCTGTTCAAATTCTTAGGCTGACAGTTCTCTACAATCACCAAAAGCAAAGTCTGCTTTCCTTTCGGAAAAAGAGTTTTTGCAAACCACATACCAATACTGTGGAGAAGGCAATAAGGAACAGTTATGAAGAACATGAAAATATACAAATCCAAAACACGCTTTAAAAGCTAGCACCATGCTGCACACTACTATGTGTTTTCCAGACACTCTTGGTTCCACCTTCATGTGACAGAGGAATAAGCTGCTTAGCAAAGTGCGGATGGACCATTGTGAGCCATCACACCAGCACTCGGCTGCTCACAAGGGTGTTCAGATATTTCAAAGAGAGAGAAAAGGGTGGTGCAGTGAGATTGCAGAAATAAGCCAGTAAATTAACAAGCAAGTTTGCAGCAGTAGGAGAGGGCCTGGCTGGCATGCTCACTTAGGGAAAAATACACACCTTCCTCGGTAGATTTAAAAAAAAATTTAAAAATCAGC